>PVKE010008964.1:0-46181 GCA_004027555.1 Craseonycteris thonglongyai | reverse complement strand
ATGCTGAACAGAGGCACAACTGGTAACCACCCAGATGGCTTGGCAGTGAAGGTCTCACCTCCCATGCAGGAGCCCGTGCCCCCATTCGGCGTGGCCCCACATCCACCTATATGTAAAGAAACCATGTCACAACTAGTGATGTACAACTATGGAGACTGCTCTGGGCCCTCCCCACTCCTTTCTCTCTCTCTCTCTCTCACCTTATCTCAAACAATAAAATAAATCTTGAAGAGAGAGAGAGAGAAAGACAAGACTAGAGAGGATTAATAAAACTAAACATGGGTTCTTAATTAAATAAACCACTGGCAAAACTGTTCAAGAATAAAAGCCACAAATACTAGAGATAAAGAAGGAAAAATAATTATAAGATTTATTTTTTTAATGTTTTTTTTTTTTGACAGAGAGAGAGAGACAGAGAGAAGGGGGAGGGCCCAGAGCAGTCTCCATAGTTGACATTAGTTTTCCATATAGTTTCACTCCACAGGTGGGCACAGGGCTGTGCAGGGCAGGAACTGGGCCGGGAGCCTCCCACATAGGTCCCGGCAAGAACTGAACTGGGGGCACATTCCAGTTCAGTATATGGGTCCGCATGGGCCAGGGCCGGGATTCAATCCTCGGGCTCTGAGGCTGCAAAGCGAGCGCTTTACCCACTGAGCCATCCCAGCTTCCCCGGCAAAATAATTATAGGTAGGTTAGAAATTTCACACGATTAAAGATACAATGAACTTTATGCCAAAAAATTTGAAAATGATCTTTAACTTTTTTTTCCCAGTGAGAAGAAAGTTTTCCCAGCACTATTTAGTCAATGGTCCATTTTTTCACCATTGATAATTGGCTTCCTTGTCATATATCTATCTTCCCTATATCATTCGGTTCTACCTTTAGGTTTTCTATTCCATCCCAATGGTCTATTTGTTCATAATCTGATACACAGAGTTATTGTTATTCCTTTATACTAAGTATTCATATTTCACAAGACAAGTTTCTCTCAAATATTTGCATAGCTCACTCATGTCTTTCAGGTTTCCGCACAATAATCAACTTCTCAGTGGAAACACCTCTACTCATCTCTTTCTAAAAACTGCAATGTCCACTCCTACCCAACACTGCCTATCCATTCCTGTATTCTTTTGCTCTGCAGCACTATCACCATCCATCATATTTTATTTTATTTTTGGTAAACAATGTGTTGAAGGGTACCCATCACATGAAAAGGTGCACAAAACAGAAGAGTACAGAACAGCCCAATACATTTTCATAAAGTGGACACACCCACATACCTGGCACTCCCAGCAGTAAACAAGATGGTAGCAGCACTCCACAAGTCCCCACTTGCCCATGCTGGTCATTAACACTCCAAACATTCTGCATCCCCCAGGGCCAGCAACATGCTGACTTCTATCAATTACCACAGATTCGTTTTGCCTATTTCTGAAGTGTTGACAAATGGAATCATAAAGGAACACAGTATCACTTTCTCTGTTTTTATTGTCTGTCTCTCCCAACCTAGCACATAAACTCAGTGGAGCCGAGATTTTTTTGCACTTTGGTTGATTACCGAATCTCTAGTCCTCAAACACACATAGGTTAGCACACAGTTGTAAAATTCATTCATTCAGCAAAACAGGAGCAAAAGGTTTGTCTTGATTCATTAGTCCATAGTAATTTTGTAATTAGTTTGTCACATTCCATGGGGAGGGAACACCTTGGAATTCAATTTATAGATTAATTTGGAAAAATATTGTCATTTCTATGGTATTGAAATTTCCCATCCATGAGCATGGCATTTCTCATCATTTATTCAGGTATTTCCTTAGGTCTTTCAGGAATGCTTTGTTAATCTTCTCTAATAAAGTTCTTACTCATCTTTTATTAGTCATTCCTAGAAATCATTCACTAAAGCAAGAGAAGTAATGTATCTTTCTCTTTTCTATGATGTTCTACTTTATTATCACTGCTGTAGACAACACTATTGATCCTTATACTTCTTATTGTAATGCATTAGCTAAGACCATCCCATGCCACATCAGGCAGTAGTGATGATCATGGGCAGCCTTGTCTCAATACCTAACTTTTAAAAACTCTTACAGCGTTATTAAAGTATAAGTGATAATTGACAATCATATTTTAAGTGTACAATTTAAAAAGTTTTGACATAAACTTCCGTGAAGCTATGACCATAATAAAGATAACGACTGTTTCCTCAGCTCCCATCCATGTCCTTCTGTCCCTTTGTAATCCTTCCCTCCTCTAATGTCACTGATTTGCCATCTGTAACTATGTATAGATTGGTTTACATTTTCTAGAATTGTATGTACATGGACTCCTACAGTATGTACTTTATCTGGTTTCTTTCAGTCGGCATAGTTATTTTGAGCTTCATCTATGTTGTAGCATGTATCAGGAACTCATTTCTTCTTATTGCTCAGGAATGTTCCATGTATGATGTACCATTCACCTGCTGATGGTCATTTGGGTTGGTTCAAATGTTTGACTACTTCAAATAAAGCTGCTATGAATAACTATCTATGAGGATATATGCTTTCATCTCTCTGATAATTAACCAAAGAATGGAATTTTTCTTTACAAGAGTTTATTAGAGCCAAACTGTTAACATGTGAGGGCTGTGCAAAAACATCCAGCCTTTTTCAATATAACAAGAACAGTTTGGCAAGCTGGGGTGGCTCAGCGGGTTAAGCGCTCCCTTTGCAGCCCAGGGACTGAGGATTGAATCCCGGCCCCAGCCTGTGCGGACCCATATGCTGAACTGGGGTGTGCCCCCTGTTTGATTCTTGACCGGGCCCATGCAGGAGGCCCCTAGCCCACTTCCTGACCTGTGTAGCCCCCCACCCACCTGTGTGGCATGAAACTATATCAAAAACTAATGACACACAACTACGAAGACTACTCTGGGCCCTCCCCCTTCTCTGTCAAAAAAAAAAACATAAAAATAACTCTTTGAAAAAGGAACAGTTATATGACTGGATATTTTCTGGATAGCCTTCGTATGCTAGGAAGCAAGATCTCAAATGCTCCCAAGGAGTGAAATCTTACACTTAACTTTTTAAAGATTTATTTTACTGTTTTTGACAGAGAGAGAGAGAGAGAGAGACAGAGAGAAGGGGGAGGGCCCAGAACAGTCTCCATAGTTGCACATCATTGGTTTTTCCACATAGTTTTGTTCCACAGGTGGGTGCGGGGCTGCACAGGGCAGAAACTGGTCCAGGGTCTCATCCTGGTGAGAACCGAACTGGGGGCACTCCCCAGTTCAGCATATAGGTCTGCATGGGCCGGGGCGGGGATTCGATCCTTGGACCCCGGGGCTTCAAAGTGAGCACTTAACCCACTGAGCCATCCTGCCTTCCCCACACTTAACTTTTTATGGGGACATTTTTAATGTGTCACCATTAAGCATGTTTCATTACTGCCCTTATTTTCCTTTGCTTCCATTTTTTTCACTAACATTTTATCTTGAATTGTGTGTGTGTATGTGTATTTATTTGTAAACTATCTTAATCCTCCTTGAAGAATTTAAAGATAATGATATAAATGTCCTTGACCACTTAACTATCTTCTTTACATTTTCATGTTTCCCCTCATGTGTGAATCAAATCCATCAGCACAAAATTCTTTTAGACTTTAGTTTATTAGTAGTAATAATAATGTTATTACCATAATGTTAGTAATAATGGTAGCTTACTTTCTGGTACTTATTATGGCAGTTATGATAAGCACAATACCTACATTATATAATTTAATTTATATAACATTCTAATGACATAAGTAAATTTTATCATGCTTATTTTACATGAAGAAACTGACATATCTAGAGGCTAAAAATATATTTAAGTACTCAAAGACAGTACATAGCAGGGCTAGCTTTTCGGCCAACACCTTTTTCACATGAGAGCCAATGATCTTATTTACTACGTGATTTTTTCCTAAGAAGTTAACATCTTCCTGGAAGATGCCAACCTGCCATTCTAAAAGCGGGAACATTTTCTGAAGGGAGATGCAGGGGTTAATGAACATGTCTCCTTACAATGTCAATTTGTAAAGCACAGATCATTTTTTAAAACATTTTTTCAATTATAAGGAACCACCGAAACCCTCTAGCAGAATGGGTATCTTGCAGTCAACTACCTCACTGTCCTACCTGGCTGGGTGGGATAGATGATGAAATAATCACTGAATGTGGGCAGCCTCCTCTTCTCTGATACATCATCTGAGTCCATCGGTTCATCATCTGTTTCAACACCATTATCTCTTCTCTCTATTTTTTGGGGAGTGAAAATACAGAATACAATAATACATCACTGATACCAGTAACCCTTAATAACAAGCTGCATCTCCACAAGAGAGAGAAATATCCACAAAAGCTATGTGAATTGGATGTTTGTCCCACAAACCACCTGGAATCACATGGATGGTGGGACATCTCTTAGAAACTGCACACACCTCTCTCAGAATTCGAGGCTCCCAGACCTACCTCATGCAGTCAGTGACTTGGGCCGTTCCTCAGCCTAAGTTAACTATCTGATCCCAGTTAAGTGCCTGTCCATCCCGTCCCCATAGCTCAAAGTCCCCCGTGTACCACCCAACTGAAGTCACATCAGCTAAGGGTCCTCTAGTTTAAAATGTAATATTTACATAGATGTGTGTGTTTTTTTAAACTTACTTTCTGTCCTCAATCATCAATATGAGAATTCCCTAAGAAACACGATGACTATTACAAAGAAGTCTCAACTTACCTCCTCGGCAGGCCTGAATTATAAAGATTTTTGGTTTCTTGTGAAGTGCTGGGCAATTTTTATTGTTAAACATTTCGAAAACATTTTCCAGGCTAACTTCGTCATCATCTTTCATTTTAATAAAGCCTCTTTTCCCATGGGACATCAGAGTAACAAGGCAACAGCTAAGTTCATCTTTAATTTCATTTAATCCATCACGAAATGATGTTAGTTTTTCAAACAACTCCTGTAAAATAGGATAACGTATTAAAAAGAACTGAAGATGGGAAAAATCAGAAAGGTTAGAGGTGGCCCCTTTACTAGAGGTGACCCAATGAGATGATAAACATGAAAACACCTACATCTCTAACAGAATTAGTATAAGGTATTGGCTTCTCACTCCCTCTTGGTTATTCTCAGAATTCATTTGATTTCTTCTTGTGCTACTGGTTCTTGTTTGACAAAATTAGGGCATTTCAGATTCTCTACCACCCAAAATACAATAGAATTATAGTTCCCCAAAGGGTTAATGTATTTAAATTCTATATTAACTTATTCTAATATATAAAAATTATTATTTCATAAAATTAATACTCTCAATAGGTAGAAATGGAAAGGAATGGAGGAGTCCACCTAGTAGTATATACCTGCCAGAATCTATTAGCAGATGTCATCAGAATCCACCACACTGAAAAGAGAAGGCAGGAATGGCTGCTATCACTAAACTCACGCATATAAACAAGATCCTACCCATCTCAATGAAGTAAAAATTAAATGAAGTTTAAATATTGGAAACAAAGTACCCAAACTCATTATTTTCAGATAATATGATTGTCTAGAAACATAAATCAACTAAAAAATTATTAGAACTAGATATCAGCAAGTTGACTGGATATAAAATTAATTTATAGAATCTATATTTCCCCAACTATCCAGCAATAATTAGTTAAGAAGCATAATTGGACAAAAGGATCCCATTTGTAGTCACAACAAAACTAAAATACCTAGGGAGGATGCCAAGATAGCTCAGTGGTTGAGTGCGTGCCTTGCAATTGTGTGGTCCAGGTTTCAACTCCCGGCCACGGCCTGTGCAACCTCGTATGCTGAACTTTGGCACAACTGGTAACCACCAGGATGGCTCGGCAGCAAAGGTCCTCACTTCCGATGTGGGAAACCCAGGTTCAGTTCCCACCCCCCGCAGCCCCACATCCACCTGTGTGGAATGAAACCTTGTCACAACTAATGACGTACAACTATGGAGACTGCTCTGGTCCCTCCTCCTCTCTCTCTCTCTCTTTCACCTTCTCTCAAAAAAATAAATAAAAAATGGTAAAAAAACCCCAAAAAACTAAAATACCTAAGAATAAACCTAACAAGGAACACACGTTATATAAATGAAAGAAACTATTTAAAAATCTTAATGAAGAGGCAACACAAACCAAACATCATATGCCAAAGTTTCTGATTGAGATGAGTCACTACTATTAATTTGCTAATTAACTCCAAATTAATCTCAGTTCGTTGTCATGGGAGTCAAAACCCCAAAGGATCTCTGTAGAACTTAACCAGATGATTCCCAACATCACAGAGAACAGATAATGCTTAAGAATAGCCAAAAACATTCAGCAGTGGAAAAAAAGAGTGGAGGATAGCTCCTATCAGACATCAAAATGTACTATAAAATCGTGGGGGAAAACAGTGCTATACTGACATAAGTATAAGCAAATATGGGGAAGCTGGATGGCTCAGTGGGTTCAGCGCTCAATTACAGCCCAGAGGACTGAGGATCAAATCCCAGCTCTGGCCATGTGGACCCATATGCTGAACTGGGGTGTGCTTCCCATGCAGGAAGCCCCCAGTTCAGTTCCTGCCCTGCACAGCTCCTGCCCACCTGTGTGGAATAGAACCACATCGAAAACTGATAACCATAAAACTATGGAGACTGCTCTGGGCCCTCCCACTTCTCTTTCTTTCTCTCCCTCTCTCCTTCTCTCAAACAATTAAAAATATTAAAAAAAAAAAATTTCATCAGGATACACGTCACTGCTCAGCAGATCCTGGTTCCTGCCTTTTTTTTTTTTTTTTTAAAGAAAGAAGGTTCTAAAACCCAAGGTACAATTTTTCATTTCTGTTTTTAAGTTACCATTTTGTCAGGATCGAGGCACAGTGTACTTTCAAACCGGCAATGGCCAAGCCAGTCCTCCATCAGCTGGACATCCCGGCCTGCGCCTGGCCTGTTCTTCTTTACACACATGAGGAAAGCCTTCCGCCTGCTGCTCAGGTCATAACGGTCCTGTTTCCCAGCAAAGCCAAAAACAAGTTACACAAATCACACTCAGAAGGCCAAATACACCACGCCCTGCTGACCCTTGGACCACACGAGGCATTAGGAGCACTGACCCGTGCGCTCAGGCGTCCGCATTCACGTTTGTGGATTCCCAACCTGAACAACGTGGGACAGGACTGCATGCGTGATCCTGACATGAGGGGACCCATGCAATCCAAACCCGTACTGCTCAAGGGTCAAGTGTACAAGCAACGATGTGTTTCCTCTGGTACTAATGGCGAGGTTTCCCAGTTCTGATCAGGGGCACAACACTGATTGCCTCTTGCTCACCAGTTCTGGGAGTGGGGGGAAGAGGCGTGACTTGGCTTATAATTCTTTCAAATAACTTTCTCAGACTGGAACTAAAAGGCCAATCTCATTAAATTCCTGTATCTACAAGGATAGCCTAACTACCTGTTTAAGGAAATAGAACTGATAAGGGAAAATGGTAAATGACAACTCATCAAAACGCAGAATGTGGGACATTCTACAGCAAGCTTGTCCATCCCGCAGCCCCTGGGTCGCATGTGGCCTAGGATGGCTTTGAATGTGGCCCAACACAAATTCGTAAACTTGCTTAAAACATTATGAAAATTGTACACAGGCCTGTTACTCAGCTCATCGGCTATCGTTAGTGTTAGTATATTGCATGTGTGGCCCAAGATAATTCTTCCAATGCGGTCCAGGAAAGCCAAAAGATTGGACACCTCTGTTCTACAGGACAAATAACCTGGTTTCTTCAACAAATATTAATAACTAGAGAAGTTAAAAAAAAAGGGAGCGGTGTCACAAATTAAGGATCTGAAGAAACAAACCAATAAAGTGTAATTGTGTAGACCAGTCATGTCCAACCTGAGACCCAGGATGGCTTTGAATGTGGCCCAACACAAATTCTTCAAACGTTACGAGATATTTTTTATGACCTTCTTTTTAGCTCATTAGCTACCATTAGTGTTAGTGTACTTTATGAGTGACCCAAGACAGCTCTTCCAGTGTGTCCCAGGGAAGCCACAAGGTTGGACCCCACTGGTGTAGACCTTGTCTACATTTGAACTTTGATTCAAACAAACTGTAAAAGACATAGGCAGAAGGAAGGCAAAAAAAAAAAAAAGACACAGGAACCAGGTAAGGATATATGAATGCTAATTGCATCTTTGCCAAAGATTAAGGACTTTGGTTTTTTTTTTAAATAGAATAAGGACATTATGGTTCTGTTTTGTAAAAAGTCTTTCTCAGAGATACATAGTAAGGTATTCAAGTATGGAGATGAAAGTGATATGAGATCTGGATTTGCTTTAAAATAATTAGGAGGAAGCAGCAGATGAAATAAGATGGCTATTATGTTGCTAATTGTTGAAGCAAGATGATAAGTATGCTGGGCTGATGTTTGGAAGATTCATCTGTCTACTCTCTCTACTTTAGCATTTGTTTAAAATGGCCATAATAAAACTTAAAAATAAAACATGCAGCCAACCGAGTTATGTAGTTGTCTAAGGCCATACCGTAACCTGGTTGTGCTTCACTCAATGATTTGTAAAATGGAGATAATAGCAGTGCCTATTTTGTTTGGATAATGCATGCACAGTGGTTTTAACGGGCTCTTACTGTTCTAACAGGAAGCAGTGAAATCTGACCACTTGAAACAACCACACGGGTAGCAGCACAAATAATGTTCACATGGTTGGAATAAGAGTCCAGATATTTACCAGTTCACCTTCCACACAGTCAAAACTTCTCTTGAGAATTTTTCTTGGGATCACTGAATGAATTTACATGAAAAAGAACAGAAAGAGAGCATTATTATTATTATTATTTTTAATCAAGATCTGCTCTTGTCCCTGTAACAGAAAGTTCCTGTCAAGAAATTCAATTACAGCCACTGCACACTTAGTGACTTATCTGTTTAACAACCAACTGCTGGTACTTCAGACCAGTTCTCCAGCGCAGGGAATCCCCTTTCTTGGTCTGTCTGAGCCTCGGAAATTCCCTCTTTCTCAGTCTTTCTCTTGCTTCCAGAAGTCAATTAGTATTCACTACAGGAAGCATTGGCAATCATGCAAGACTAGATACAAGAGCTGTCTAGAAAGTATCCAGCCATGCACTATGAAAAACTGAGGCAGTTATGGCTGGATTTTTTCCGGACAGCCCTTGTATTTCAGTTATAAGGGTGGTGTTGCATGATATCTGTTCAAAAATACATATACCCCAAGCCTCCACAAAACACTACAAGACATTCACCTTTATCTCCCCACTTATCAGCCAATTCACTTAATGACGTAGCCAGCTAGTGGTGGGAACTGGGACACAGTCATTAAGTGAAGAGTGGTCTTATCTCATGTTTCAGGGCCCAGCAGGCTTCGGTTGATCTCATTTTAGAACAAGGTCCTTGGGTTAGGAATACCCCCTCCCAAACTCATGAGGCTGGAAACCTAAAACAGATCTCTCTCCCTTAAACCTCCATCAAGTTCAGGGGCAAGAAATCCCACACTAGATATCCAGCCAAAGGACGGGGACTAACTGATATCACTGCACATGCACTTCCTGAAGAGTAGATCATGACATTATTAAAGGGAAAGATGAAGTAAAGGTACTAGACCCTACTTTATTTTTCTTATGTAACATATTTTAGTATTCAATTCAAATACTTATTGTGTGCCTACAGTGTGTAGCCATGACATTGTACAGTTTGGATGATTCTGAGGAAAAAAAAAACACAAAACACTTTGCCAGCAGCAAGTGACTCACAGTCTAACAGGGTGATAAAAGTGCGATACATAAACAACCTGGGAGGGACAACATAGGTACTGGGCCAGTGCAGTAAAGAAAGTGAGAATCAAAGGCCCGGCGGGGTCAGTAGCTGCCTACAGGACAGGTTTGTGGGCAGCTACAGTGTTCATCCATTACAAATCTACAAAAATCAGCAACAGCTACATAACTCAAAACTCAACCAGGTGGTAAGCATGCTGACAGCACAGGCCATCCACGGTCCATTTTAGTGTCTACCTCAACACCTCGCTTGTAAATGCTGCTTCCCCTCTCTCTCCACTCACACACATTATACACACACACACACACACTTGCTAAATTGAGGGTGGGGGGAGTCCTCATCTCCCTCAACCGGCTACACACTGCGCTTCTTGATCCTAAGCCACATCTTCCCTTATTTATGGCAAATGATCTAGGTGTGCAGTGAAAATTGGATCTCCCCCTCTCCAAAAACAAGCACACCCACTGGAGTTGTAGCAGAAGGTATTCCAACACCGGGTTTCTCACTGCATCATCTAAAAACCTCGCCTATCACAATCACTTGGAGATACTTGTTCAAAATGCATTCAGGCCTGCTGAGTCAATCTGATTTCTGGGCCCACCCCCAAACGAACTAGTAGACCCCGATGGACTGGTCTTGGACTGGTCTCTCGGATCCGAGCCCGGGAATGGTGACTCTCCTGCCCACTTAGCCCCGAGCTCCCACCTCTCGCCGATTCATTTGGTCCCTCAACGCCTGCAACCTCCTTTCTCTGATTCCTGCTCCCCGTTACTCGCCGTTCACCTTGGGCGTCCACAACCCCAGACTCCTCCCACAGGGACCGGCCCGGGAATCCCCGCGGCGGAGGGGTGGAATCCCCGCGGCGGAGGGGTCAAACCCCCGGCTCACCGAGCACCATCCCCTCCTGCCCCCCGCCCCCCATCCCGGGAATCCCCGCGGCGGAGGGGTCAAACCCCCGGCTCACCGAGCACCACCCCCTCCTGCCCCCCGCCCCCCAGCCCGGGAATCCCCGCGGCGGAGGGGTCAAACTCCAGGATCACCGAGCACCACCCCTTCCCGCCCCCTGCCCCCCTGGGAACCAGACGCCGGCGGGTCGTCCCCAGGCGCACCGAGCACCCCCTGCCCCCCAGCCCGGGAACCCCCGCGCTCACCCGCGCTGTCGGCGGCGGGGTGGCTCTCCCAGCGCGGCAGCAGGTCGGCGCGGCGCAGCTGGTGGAGCACCTTGCTGACGACGCGCGGCGCGGCCTGCAGGTAGTAGTGCTTGGCGAGGAGCCGCGCCAGCCCCGACGCGCTGCAGCCCTCCAGCTCCAGCTTCACCTCACTCACGCGCGGCTCCTCGTCCACCGTCCTGAGGAGGGCGCGGAAACTGCGCAGCTCCTGCGGGGACAGCACGTCCAGGGTCTCCTGCAAACGTCTCTGCAACACCTCCATAGCGGGCATGACCTTCGGAGGCGTCGCGGGGCCGTCGGACAGAGAGCGCCAGCCGTCCGCCTGGTTCCCCTCCATCGTTTCCCAAACCCTGCCGAAGCGCCCGGACCGCAGGGACGAACCCGAGGAGGTCACAGCCCGGCGCGCCACACACTCCTCCCGCCGCTCCTCTTTGTTTTGAAAAGAGGAGGCGTTTCCGCTTGACTGCAGCGGTTCGCTCTGCAGGCCGCTGCCTCCAGCAGGCCCCGCCCACCCCCGCTCCGCCCGGAGCCACGCCCCCGCCTCCGCCCGACCGCTGCCTCCAGCAGGCCCCGCCCACCCCCACTCCGCCCGGAGCCACGCCCCCGCCTCCGCCCGACCGCTGCCTCCGGCGGGCCCCGCCCACCCCCACTCTGCCCGACCCCGCCTCCGCCCGGAGCCACGCCCCCGCCTGCCTCCGGCGGGCCCCGCTCACCCCCGCTCCGCCCGGAGCCACGCCCCCCGCCTCCGCCCGACCGCTGCCTCCGGCGGGCCCCGCCCGACCCCGCCTCCGCCCGGAGCCACGCCCCCGCCTGCCTCCGGCGGGCCCCGCTCACCCCCGCTCCGCCCGACCCCGCCTCCGCCCTAAGCCACGCCCCCCACTTTCTCTTTCCCGCCTTCTCCCTCCCGCGAAGGTAGAATCTCCGCTCTCAGCGCGGACCCAGCGAGCTCCTTAACCCTTGGATACCAAGTTGAGAGAACCGAGTGGTGAATCCGGCCCTGCAGAGTTCATGGTTCTCTGCCTTGGCTGCGCCTTAGGCCCTAAGGGGAACTTTTACAACTCCTCGTACCGAGGCCAGTCTAAGCTGCCTCTCTGCGAGGCAGACCCGGGCATCAGTAGTCTTTAACGCTCTCCAGATGATTCCAGTGGGCAGTCAGGTTTGAGAAGCACTGATCTTAGACTCCAGAGTGTTGATCTGCTACCTAAGCCAGTGGTTCCCAAGGAGCGAGAACTTGGAAGCTAAAATAACATCCAGAAGGGGTTGCACTGAACTTCCTTTTTGGGGAGAGGGCGTGGTGACATAAACTTAGTTTTGAGACTTTGATGTCAGCAAGAAGTTACTCAGCGATAAGAAGAGATGAAACACTGCCATTTGCAACAACATCAATGGACCCTGAGATCTTCATGTTAAGGGAAATAAGTCAGACTGAAAAAATCAAGAACCGTATGACCTCACTTATATGAGGAATATGAAACTTAACTGAAAGTAACAAAGAAATAAACTCATGGACACAGTAAACTCTGGACACTGCTCTGGGCTATCCCTTCTCTCTCTCTCAAACAATAAACTAAATCTTTAAAAAAATGAAAGAGAACCGACTCTGGGTGGTGAGCACACAGTGCAATGTATGAACAATGTAATGTAGAATTGTACACCTGGGACCTATGTAATTTTACTAACCAATGTCATCCCAATAAATTTACAATTTAAAAATGCAAACAAAAAATAAACGCACACTGCTCAGCCTTGGAGGTGTGGAAGGGGTGTTGCCTTGGTGAGCAAATCTCAGCTTTGCAAACCTCTGAAGTCATTGCTAAGCTCCCTGACTTAATTAGGTCCTCACAGTCATGGCTTGCCCCCAAACTACTTACCTTTTTAAACTGGGTGAAAGAATCTCAAAATCTTGTTCGAATCCTGATTCAAATAAACCAACTAAACATTTTTGAGACCATCAGGGAAATACGAATGTGGGCTGGGTATTAGATGATATGCAAAAAAATTAAAATTTTAAGGTGGGATAATAACATTGCAGTTGTGTAAGAAAAATGTTCATAGTTTTGGAGATGCGTATTGAAGTATGGAAAGGTGAAAGGTGTGATGTCTGGGATCTACTTTTAAAAGCTTCACAGAGGAAAGGAGTGGAAAAGAACAAGCAAGAGTGGCCAAGTCCTGATAACCATTCTATCCAGGTGTTGTGAATAAAAGGCCAGTGTACCACTGACTCCAATCTGGTGATAGTTTGGAACATTTCACAATATATTTTGGAAACTGAGTATAATGGCAGCTTAAAAGCTTTGCCTCTGTCCTCTGAGCTATGCCTAAACTCTCTCTTCTCTCTCTCCCCACCCCTCACCCCACCAGATGACTGTTTCCTCCTACAATGCCTTGCCTCTAAAGAATTTGCTTAAAGTCTGAGGCAGCCAAGAACCAGGCAATAATTTTTACTAAGGGCACTGAGCCATGTTTGCATAGCCAGCTGAAGCTCACAAGCACTTCCTTCCTGAACTTTAAAGCTGGTGGGAGAAGGCAAGAGGAAAAAACAAATGATTGGGGCCTGGGTTATACAGATCCTAAGGCCACTGGCCTCTGGAATCAATGTTCAAAAAGGCAAATTTCAGTTTTAGCCCATGTTTAGACAGAATTAGACTATTTCTCCCCAATCTTATGATTATTTGCCCTAAAGGGACAAATGAGCACAGGAGTTTGTGGTGGCTCAGATTCACCAGCCAAGTATAAGGTGAGTATATATCTGCACTGGGATGAAGCCCACACCTCTGGGCCTCCCTTCCCAGCCCTTCCCCCCTCAACAGTCCATCCCCCCACCCCCCCACCCCGGGTTGCATTAGGCCGGAAAGGCCCAAGATGAGGATCAAAGGTTGGAAAGGCCCTGAACACCCAGCCTCAGTCTAAGTTCTTAGGAGGCAGGACTCCATCCATTGCTGCTATCCTGCCTTCCCTACATTCCTGTCCCAGGACACCATTTCCGGTCCTAAGTGCTCCCCCGCTTTTCCCAGCACAAGGCCTCACACACAGGACACCACGCACCACTGGCTTGGGAGCCACCATGGGATTAGTACCCCACCTTCTTCTCTCCTATACCACTCCCCATATAATTTTTTGAATGAGGCACTTCAACCTAAAACTTGAATTATAAATGGAAGCCATTGAACTTTGTGTTATGGGTTGACTCCTGTCCCCCAAAAGATACATTGGCATCCTAACCCCTAGCTCTTATTTGTAAGTAGGGTCTTTGCAGGTGTAACCAAGTTAAGATGAGGTTATTCTGGAGTAGGTGGGCCCTAATCCTATGACGAGTGTCCTTGAGACACATCTGGACACAAGACAGACACACAAAGGCCTTGTGAAGACAGGGAAGAGATTGAAATGACAAATGCCAAGAACTGCTATAACCACCAGAAGCAAGGAACTACCCTTGCGTAGGGCCTTCACGGTGTGCCCTGCTGACACCTTGATTTCAGATTTGGAAGATCCAGAACTGAGGGCATACATTTGTTAGATGCCACCCAGTTTGTGGTCATTTGTTGTGGCATCCCTAGGACACCAATATGATGTGCCAGAAACATTTGCTCATTCAATCCTCGTCACTATGTGAGATGGGAAATGCCACTATCTCCATTTCCTAAGTTAAGTGGAGAGCCAGGCTCTCATCCTGGGCCTTCTCAATCACAGCCCATGCTCTTAACTAGACCAAATGTCCCCTTTTGATGCCTAATAAAATAACGGTCCTTTCCTACATTTGAAAGTTGACAGAACACCTTGGGTACCCACTAGAATGGTTACAATAAGTAAAACAGACGCTAACAAGTGTTGAGGATGTGGGGAAATCAGAACCCTTAGACGCCACTGCTAGGAATGTAAAATGGTGCAACCACTTTGGAAAACAGTATGGTAACTTCCAATGGCCAGTTGTCACACGGTCTGGCAATTACACACCCAGGCATATACACAAGAGAAATGAAAGTGTATGCCCACACAAGCACTCTTACATGAATGCTCATGGTGGCATTATTCCTAAGAGCCAGAAAGTGGAAATAATTCAAACATTCGTCAACTAATGAATGGATAAATAACATGGTATAGGCATACAATAGAGTATTATTCAGTCATAAAAACATGACTGAACATGCCATATTGCGGATAAACCTCAAAAACACTGTGGACAGAAAAGGCAAATTTACAGACAGAAATCAGACCAGTGGTTCCCTGGAGCTGGGGCTTAGAATGAGGATTAATTAAAAATGAGATCTCTAACTGGGGGATAAATGTGTTCTAAAGCTGATTTATGTTAACAATTGTACTACTCAGTAAAGTTACTAAAAATCACTAAATTACATATTTGAAATAAATTGATAAAATAAAGCTGCTTAAATTTTTTTTAGGTTTTGGAACCTAATGTATTTTTCCATGTATAAGACGCCCCCTACTTTTCTAACCCAACATTAAGAAATCAATACACAGGTTCCTCCCATGTATAAGGCGACCCCCAATTTTTGGTCTAACAATTTTAGACAGAAGTATCGTCTTATGCAAGGAAAACTATGGTGTATAGCTCAAGAGCCAACCACCTTAGACTATTCTGTTATTTTAAAACAGTGATGACACCATTTAGCTTTTCCAAGCAGTGTTCAATGATAAAGTGCTTTGTTATTTCTTTGAACCTTAGATGCAGGAAAATGCTAGAACTTATGAGTTGAAACAGTGCAGGAGCCATGATCAAACATTTTTATTTGGACACTTAGAGGCTGGGAGGCCACTGTCCTGCCTTCTCCAGAGCCTCTGAGAAGCTGATTAGGAACCAATTAAATAATTGCATCTTCTCTTCCTCGTCCCGACAACACATCACCTCCGATGCAGACGTCAGCCTGGTGACAAGGTTTCCCTACTGGGCAGACCCGGCTTCCTCAGCTGCAGCTCCTCTGCCAGTCCTTGCCCCAGACCAGATGCAGAGGGGCACAGTGGCGCAGGGGGTGGCTGGGAGCCGCCCGGCAGCTCTCCCAGGAAATGCTTTCAGGTAGCCTTGCAGGGCACGCAAACCCTTCTTCTAACGTCCCTGCATGCTGTACCAGTGACCCCTCTTGGGAGACTCGAAGGCGTGAGGCCAGCCCATCTATTCTCTATGTGAACGGGGTAACAAGGAGGCGTATCTGCCTGGCTTTCCAGGTAGGACTTCATCTGACTGTAGGATAGAGATGAAGCAGCTCATGGCAGAAGCCAGGCAGGCCACAGGTCCCGTCTCTTCTCAGTCCCGTCTCGGTCAGGATTTCAGGCCCATCCTGGCCATCATCTCTTCATAGACTGTCCACGCCATGGCTGCCATCAGAGTCCTGCGGAGGGCTCGGGGGACACCACCGTAGAAGAAGCCACGCAGCCCATAATCCTACGAGGAAAAGTCAAAACCAATCATTAGCAATGCGATGACACAACCCGCATGACAGTGAGGGTCTCTGTTACCCCACCTTCTACTTTTATAGATAATGTCAAAACTATGATTAATGGTCTAAGGAGGCAATGAACTTAAACTTGTGTTTGAATAGTTGCCACGCTTTATCTTCTTAGGCGTGCTCTATCCAGTGAATTATAGGTGTAGCTTGTGCCATGCACAGAGGCACCAGGCCCCAAGCCGGGCCCCAAGTGGCAGCTGAAATCCAGACCAAGGTCGGCTCACCCCGCCCTGGGCCCTGGCTCCAGGCTGAAGGACAAGGTGCCTTTTTGACAATTTGCCTAGAGGGAGCGTTTTTTTTTTGTTTTGTTGTTTTTTTTTTGTTTAATTCACTGTATGTTCTGGGTGGCCTTATATAAGAATTAATTCTTAATCTGGATTAAGAATTGTGAATAAATCATATGAATTATGATTAATAATAAATCATAATCTGGATTTATTCATTCCTATTATTGTGTCACTTTCATATATACTGAAGAATATCTTTTCACACTTTTTGATTTGAGGTATAGAGGAGAAAGTAGGCAACCTAAACAATTGAGGAATATGATCAGATTCACATATATTTGATTGTATCTAGGATGAGACAGATATCTGATGAATATGCTTACATGTTTCCTCTGCTACATAGAAAAACTGAGAAGTATAGAAAAATATAAAGATGTAGGTGGCAAATTTACCACGAACAAGACTATCTGGTGGGTGAGAACAATACATGTTCCCAAGGGCCAATTCAGTGGCTTTTAAATAGTACTTTGGGGCACTTTACATCAGTTGTACTTTTTATCTTCCATAATACCATCTGTATGAGAGCAAACGCCTAGAGAATAACGTGCCTGCAATTTCTTTCTGACCACAATTCCTCCTGGGTCCTTGATGAGATTACTAGGTCCTCCCAGACCATCAGGTGCAATAAGTCTGGGGGAGAGTCCAGCAACCTGCACACTTAACAAATGTCACAGGTTGTCCTAAGAGAGGGCTCCCTTAGGAAACCATCTCCCAGATGGTTTTCTCCCAGAGAAAACCATCGCAGGTTTTCAGCAGTGAGTCCCAACCTTGGCAACAGACTGGAACCAGTGGGGAACTTAAAATCATCACACTCAATCTTCGGCTCCCAGAGATTCTGATATCATCAGGCCAGGTTTTCACTGGGGACTGGATAGTTCTAGAAGCTTCTCAGGTGGTTCTATTGTGTAAAGGCTCAGAGCTCCTGCTCTAGAGAGTGAGTGCCTTAATCACGATAAAAACAAATGTTTATTCCACAGCCTTACTTTGAAGATGAGAGTCACTGCCTGGCCAATCCACTGAAACTTCACTGGGGAGAGCTGCATATGAGTCTTAATAACATCTGCAGGCTGGGTTACCAGGGAGGCCAGAATACCAGCAAATATCCCACAGCTGAAATTGACAACAGGAATAAGGGCTGCATCCAGCTGGTCTGAAATAGAACAAAGGAACGTTCAGTAATAAATAAATAAATCTCACATTCATCAGATAAGTATCAATGCCAAGTTGCCCACTAATTCATTCCAAAAGCCAGAAGGGTTCAAACAGATTAAGATTTTTAAAATTTAAAGGTATAATTAATAAATGTAAAAATAAATCACCTTTTACAACCATCATAATTGATTCAAGCAAGAATCAGTGACTGATGCTAAATGGATGACATACGGGTGTGGATGAAAGAACAGTATATTTTATATGTATTTATATGGCTTCCCACAGAGATTTTTTTTTTTTTTAAGATTTATTTTTATTGTTTTTGAGAGAGATACAGAGACAGAGAAGGGAGAGGGCCCAGAACAGTCTCCATAGTTGTACATCATTGGTTTTTCCAGTTTCATTCCATAGGTGGGTGAGGGGTTGCACAGGGCAGGAACTGGGCTGGGGTCTTCACCCCAGTGAGAACTGAACTGGGGGCACTCCCTAGTTCAGCATATGGGTCCACACAGGCCGTGACCGGGTTGAAATCCTGTCCCCGGGGCTGCAAAGTGAGTGCTTAACCCACTGAGCCATCCCGGCTTCCCCAACCACAGAAATATTTCTTTTTTTTTTTATTATTGTTTTTTGACAGAGAGAGAGGGATACAGAGACAGATAGAGAACTGAACTGGGGGAGCTCCCAGTTCAGCATATGGGTCCACACAGGCCAGGGCCAGGATTCGATCCTTGGACCCAGGCGCCGCAAAGTGAGCGCTTAACCCACTGAGCCATCCCGGTTTCCCCCACAGAAATATTTCTAAGATTTACTTTTTTGTTTGAGGTGAAAAAGAGGGAGAAGGGGGAGGGCCCAGAGCAGTCTCCATAGTTGTACATCATTAGCTGTCACATGGTTTCATTCCACACAGGTGGATGTGGGCCTGCGCAGGGCAGGAAATGAACCGGGGGCCTCTCTCATGGGAGGCGAGAACCTTCATTGTTGTGGTGCCATCCCTGTGGTTACCAGTTGTGCCACAGTTCAGCATATGCGTTCGCACAGGCAGGGGTCGGGAACTGAACCCTGGACCTTGCGACTGCAAGGCAAGAGCTCAACTGCTCAGTTATCCTAGCATCCCTCCCACAGAGATTCTTAAAAATAAAAATTGCTACAAAGCATAGAATTGGGATAATTGGAGAAATTAGGACTATAGATTAAAGAATAGTGTCTACGTTAAATTTTCTGCATTTGGTAAGATGGTTATATGAGGCTCTTTGTTCTTAAGAAATACACACTGAGGTATTTAAGGTAAAGGGGAATCATGTCTGCACGTTGCTCTTAAATGATTTGGAAAAAACAATTAGACACATAGAGAGAGAATAATAAAGGGCTATGAGATGAGTTATCTGTATTATTCTTGTGACTTTTTGCTAAGTTTAAATGGGAACACATACAGCAAGAAAAGTGAAAATCCTATTTTTCTTCCATCTCCTAATCCACTGGCATATCCCCAACTGGTCTGATAAGAATCACATCAAGTGCTTCTTGAAAATGTATACAGACTCCCAGGCCTTACCCCAACTTAGGAGGCCTTAGGTGAGAACCAGAAGTATTCAGATCAGGCAAGTATGGCAAGTACTGTCGCAGGACCTGTGTGAAAGAGCTTTATTCCACCCCATCCCCGACTCATGCATGACAGCACTATAAGACTCTGCCTTTATAGGCTATAAACCCGAAAGGGTGGCCCCCCACTGGCCTGGCATGCCCACCACTGCACCCCAGCACCCGGCCCTTGCCTGCCACCATGCCCAGGCTCAGTTGCTAAAACTCTGCTAAGAAGCTGGAACTGCCTCAGGTCACACACACAGAAAGGGGAGAGAACGTGTCTTGGGGCTCTCTCTTCTCCACCACTTTCCTCTATCCGTACCATGGGGCACGATGTTTTTGGTCTGGTTGTAAAACATTAGGTAGATTCCAGAAAAGGGGGCATCCCGAAGCAGTGTGGCTGTCAGGCCACTGAAGAGGCCCCGGTGGCCCTCGCTGCGATAGATGCTCCTCAAGGCTGCGTAGACGCTCTTGTAGCTGTACCGCCCGCTCTGCAAAGGAAGCACAGAGCCAGTGATAACAGCACAGCCCTGGGGGTGAGCCCTGAGCCAAGCCAATGTCAGGGCAGGTGGCACTGCCAGGGCGCCGGGGACTCCGGTTCACGTGTGGCTTGGCTTGCTTACACACATGGGTTCTCTGACCACAGCAGCCTCCTCAATGTTAGATTATAAGTCGGGAACTGACATCAGTGGCTACTTGACTCGAGCCCGGTGCCTCTGTTTCGCCACCCCGAGGGCCCAAGGCAGTGAAGCTCACCTCGTACCGCGTCTTGATCACAGTGATGGGCAGCATGCAGACCCCGGCAACGGAGCGAGAGCCCATGCCCAGTATGACCGACTCCAGGGCAGTGGGGGGATGGCCTCGCAGGAAGTGCTGCTTCAGAGAGTAGAGAGTGCCAAAGTAGATCCCCACGCCAGGGACGCACCTCACAATGGACTGCACAGAAGGTCGGAAGAGGGGAGAAAGCAAAGACCTGCACTGTAAGTCCGATCTTGGCTGGGTTTTCCCAAAAGAAGGCCCAGGGTTTGCAGGCAAGCAGTTGATTTAAGGTGTGGAGGGAACAGCAACAGGAGAGTGGGGAAGTGATATGGTGGGGAAGGCAGCCGAGAAAGGGTGTGTTATCTAGCCAGGTACTGCCGTGGGTGACTCAGTCCCCTTGGGGAACTCTGGGCATGAGTGTAGGACTCAGTTATCCCTCTACCTGAACAGGGGAGTGAGGTCTAAGCATCAACTCTCAGTTTTCACTGGTTAAGGGCTGCTGTGGGGTTGCAGTGAGCACTAATTCCCTGGCATTTCCAAAGTGAGTTCCTCAGGTCAGAAAAACCCTCCCGGCAAAGCAATGCAGCCGTGGAGGCCCCAGCCGCTTACACTGCAGGTGTAAGAACAAGTCTGCGTGTGCTCTGGAGACTGTGCGCCACACTAAGCAGACACACCTAGGGTGTACAGACGTCACCCCGACCCCCAGCCCTGAAACCGAAGTTAGCAACAGAATGAGAGGCGGGCAAGAAGACCACGAAGGTGCTCCCACCACCGCCAACTCTGACATTTGCTTAAAGGACAGGACGCTGAGGGAGGTGAGAAGTGGCGAGTTAAGGGAGAGGCTACAAGAGAAGATCCAAAAGGCAGCTTACAGGGGACATCCCTTTCCAAAGGCCCAAAGGACTCTCCGTGCGGACCACCTGCAGGAGCAGATCCAGCATCCCAACACGCCTGGAGCTGAGGGCAGACAAAACAAAGGCCGGGAGAAAAATCACTTGGCCTACATGGTCATACAAGAGCTCGCCACTCAAAGATTTCTCTGTGCGGAGGCTCTGCGAGAGCCCTGAACAATCTCTATAGTGCTTCCTGGAATCTTGGGGTTCCTCATTGGACACTTACATGTTTATCTGTCTGTTCATCCTACAAGCAATGGGATGACCTTGCATTTTATGTCCTTCCATTTTATATAAATTTTGCATACTTCCCACAGTGCTGACCCCAATATGGGGGCACATAAGAGACAATACTTACATTATTTCTAGAGAACCACCCACTATTTGTACCAGGCAGCACAGTTCTGACATTACAGGCTAGCACAATAAATGCAGATGCCACAGAGGCAGATCCCAGGAAGCTGCTCAGGAAAGGACCCCATTTAATTAACAGGAAACAGTCACAGAAAAGAATATACACAAAACCCACAAAAGTCGGGCACCGCCTGTTTCTTTGAGCATCCAACAGAAGGGATGTTGACTCAACACCACAAAGACACTCCTGTATCTTAGAGAAGCTAGTGAAACCAGTCCCTCAGTGACCTGGGGGGAGCAGGCCTTACCCATGGGCCGAGGGCTGGAGAGTCTGCAGGCGAGTTTTGAGGAGATCCAGGGGCTGGAAAAGGAGGGTGGAGCAGGTCCCACTGATGGAGCCACACAGGAAAGCTTTGATCACTGGATGCAACTGCAGGACAAAAGAACAGTCAGCCGCTGCGTCAGCCAGCCTCATCTTTGAGAGCGCTCTTAGAAACACCCCCTCTCTCATCGCCATACTTCAGGGAAGAGAAAGGAATGAACAGTGCTGGAAAGGCAAGAACACAGCACACAACACTGCAAGAGCGCTCTCTGGTCTTAGTATTGAGACCTCTGCTCCCATGAGTGACACACCTGTTTCCATCTGTGAATTACAGCACCAACCACAACTCCCCGTTTGTCCAGAAAAGCTACTGGCCGTCTAACGTCACAAAAGCAAAATCAACTGAACGTGGTGTTTTAACTCTGAATTGACGGTTTTCAGGTTCCTTTGGGAACAGAACCTATAGATAACTTACAGAGCAAGAAAAAGGAAACGAAACCTTAAGCTCAGCCACAAAACACCCGTGTTAACTTCCTATAAAACCTACAAATTTCCTTCACTTAAAATTTTCCCCTTCTACACGCACTCAACTTGCTGGGACCTAAGTTGCACACAGAGGGCGCCAGAGACCAGTGGCCACTCCGGGGTGCGGTGGCTCTCCTAAACCAGGACAGTGGCACATCACCCCACAATGCAGGACTCCCTTAAAGCCTGCATGAACTTCCCCCAGGCCTGCTGCAGAGCCCTCACAGCATACCCAGGATGCAGCCTCACACCGTGGTTGTGAAAGGCACAAGACTCAAAAGTCTAATCAGGAAAGAAAGCCCTTGTCACCAAAGTAGACACTTGGCAAGCTCCACCCAAAAAGACATCTCCTCTCATTTTTAAGTAAATGGCATACTGGTGTCCTAACACACTATTAAGATGAATATGACGTTGCCTGAAATACACATCACATAACCAAAATATTTGTAATCTGTGTGGTATGTTTCCCGGAGAAGAGAGATCATTCCACATTCCACCAAATGAGCAAGTTTCTCAAGTTATAACTGGAATTATTTAAAAGACTGTTGGGAAAAGGACTAGGTAAGTTTGGATAGTAAATACTGGAGCTCATAGCCACGTTCAGGAAGCTTGCACAAGTATCAAAGGGTGGTAGAACTTCGAAGACAAGTGAAACTGAGCAAAATGAGTATAGTCAGTCAGCAGTTTTCCACACACGGGCATCACCTCGGGTCCAAGCTTCTGTTAACACACATTCCCAATGAGGTTTGCTTCTTGGCCTCTGCCTAGGCTTTGTGACATCAATGAGCCATTCTTTCTTGAACCCTCAGCCTCTACCTTTCCAGTGGCATCTTCTCCTTGGCCTGAAAATAAGCTCGAAAGGCCCCCTGTCTCTCCGGCCACCCGGGGGTCACCCCCTCCTGCTTCTGCACTAAAGCCGCCCTGCGTGCTCACTAAGGGCCTGCCATGTCCCAGGACCCCTTCCTCACCCTTATCCTTCTATTACTTTCAGGTGTACAAAACAGCATACTGGTTAGACTTTACACACCTCACAAAGTGATCACCCCAACAAGTCTACTATGCATCTGACCCCGTATGCCGCTATTTCAATACCACTGACTATATTCCCTGTGTGTACTTTACTTTCCATGAGTGTTATGGCTGAATTTTTTCCAGACAGCCCTTGTAACTGAAGCAGTGATCCCCGGATAAGTCTAGTACCCATCTGACACTAAACCTAGTTTTTACATTATTGACTATATGCCCCATACTGTAATTCACATGCCCATGACTATTTTGTGACTACCAATGTGCACTTCCTAATCCCTTCACCTGCTTCACCCATCCTGACCCCCTTCCCATTTAGCAACCACCAATTTGTTCTCTGTATCTCATCCTTCTCGTACTTGGCCTCCTTGGTGCATTGGAAGCAGCTCACCGCCTCGCCTCTCAGTTCTGGGGTTCTCTGTCCTCTTCTGGCTGCCTGTCTAGGTCTTCTCTGCCTGCCGTCTGCTGTTCCTCTTATCTCCTTCAGTCTACTCCTGTCAGGGCCACCTCACCCTCCCACACCCACGGTCACACCCACATGCTGGCAACACCCCCATGGGCAGGCCCGCAGCTTTTCTCCAGATTACTATTCCCATGCCTCCTCCACCTCCCATGGCTCACAGGCACCTCAGACTCAACATTCCAAACAGAAACTCAGGCTACAGTGCCGCACACACTTGCCTCTTCTCCAATCCACACAGATATGCCAGTGGGAAATTTGGGACACACGCAAGACTCTTCAGTCTACAAAATGCTTCACCATGCTGCTGACCACTCCTCAGTCTTCCCAGAGCCTGTCCCCTGCACCCCAACCCATCTGAGTGGCCGCCATGGCCACTGAAATGTGCCAACCACCCTCCACTGCAGCCCTGGGTCAGCCATCTACATATACAACCTCAAAGTCTCCTAACACTCTTGAGATCTAGGTATTTAAACCCTTTTTACAGGTGAGACTAGAACTCACAGAAGCTAAAATGTGTCTGAAGTGGTTTGAAGCCACTGGCCAGGGCTCAAAAGTTCACTCCCTTTCCTTTCTTATTTATTTATTTTTTAAGATTTATTTATTGTTTTTGACAGAGAGAGAGAGAGATACAGAGACAGAGAGAAGGGGGAGGGCCCAGAACAGTCTCCATAGTTGCACATCATCGGTTTTTCCACATAGTTTCATTCCACAGGTGGGTGCGGGGCTGCACAGGGCAGGAACTGGACCAGGGTTCTCGCCCCGGTGAGAACTGAACTGGGGGCACTTCCCAGTTCAGCATATGGGTCCGCACGGGTCGGGACCGGGATTTGATCTTCGGTCCCCGGATCTACAAAGTGAGCGCCTAACCCACTGAGCCATCCCGGCTTCCCCAGTTCACTCCCTTTTTACCATATGCCTGGTCTGAAGTGAAAGCCCAGGGCCCCTCGCAGCTGCTTAGCAGCACCCCACTGTTCACACTACTGGCTCCTTCTTGAGATGTTCCTTCTTCTGGCTTCAGGGATTCCCTCCCATTTCTGTGGCCTCCCCTTTACGGCAGGGGTCCCTGAACCCTGTTAGGAACAGGGCCATACAGCAGGAGTGACGCTTCATCTGTATTTGCAGCCACTCCCCATCACTTGCATGACCACCTGAGCTCCGCCTCCTGTCAGATCAGCGGCATTAGATTCTCAGAGGAGTACAAACCCTAATGTGAACTGCGCATGCGGTTCAGGGACCACAGAGATGTAGTTGTAGGAAAACAAGCTCAGGGCTCATACTGATTCTGCATTATAGTGAGTTCTATAATTATTTCATTATATGTTACAATGTAATAATAATAGAAGGCATGCACAAGAAATGTAACGTGCTTGAATCATCCAAAACCCATCCCCACCTACCCTCTACCCACCCCCCGTGTAAAAACTGATTTCCACGCAATCGGTCCCTGGTACCCCAAAGGTCGAGGACTGCTGCTTGAAAGGGAGACGCCCCTCTTCTCTCCCTGCACAATGAACGCTCCCATGCCTCTAGCCACTCCCATGGCTTCAAGCTCCACCTCCCATCCACACCTGCATCCTCTCCACCTGAGACATTTCCAAACCTGAACCCATCTCTCTCCCTCCCCCCGCAATCTGCTCCTCCTCCAGGGCACCCCATCCCAGGGAATGCCGATGTTCATCTACCCAGCTGCTCCAGCTGGAAGGCTGGGGCCTCATCCTTGGTGACTGTCACCCGCTCTTCACTCACCTCGTCTCTTTGATCCCTCCAATCCATTCTCTAGCCTGCAGCCAGAGTCATCTTTTAAAGCTGCAAATCTGACCACAATGCTTCCAGGTGCAAACACCTTTGGGGAGAGACATGAACTTAAAAACAAAAAAATACCCTTTAATTGTTAGGATACAGTCCAACCCATTAGCTTGAAAGGCCTTTCTCACATCCCCACGGCCCAGTCTGACCTTCCTGGGCTGTGCTCTCAGCCTCTTACATGCACTGCCTTCCTCTCACATCTGAAACTCTGCCTTAGTGCCTCCCCTGTCTGATTAATCCCAGAGGGCCTCTGCTTAGACTGGACCTGCTCTGGGAAAGCCGGCCCTCTGTGCTTCCATGGCACCTGAGTCCATGGAATGACTGTCGGTCCAGGACAGGGGAGGCCTCAACTCTTGGTGTGCAGTTTAGGGTGGTAGCTCCAGTACTGACCATCTGACCATGGAGCCTGGTGCACAGCACATGGTCCACTGTCATGAATGAACAAACCAGGAAACCTGCACACGGCTTTCCCATAGGGCAAAGCTCCATGGGCCCTGCATGTCCCATCCCCATACAGGGTAACAACTCCTGGCTCCTCCCAGCCCTCTGCTCTAGCAAGATGCAAGAATGACCTGGAGTGACAGCTTCTGAGCTTTTCTCTTAGGTGCTGCTTCCCAATGTACTCACAGGTATTGCAC
This sequence comes from Craseonycteris thonglongyai, assembly GCA_004027555.1. Taxonomy (NCBI): domain Eukaryota; kingdom Metazoa; phylum Chordata; class Mammalia; order Chiroptera; family Craseonycteridae; genus Craseonycteris; species Craseonycteris thonglongyai. Next base: position 19,921 of record PVKE010008964.1, on the reverse strand, counting down.
AAATTTATTTTAAGGGTGCTGACCCTCCCCCATTGCAGGAACTTTCTTCTTTATGTCTTTTTCACAGCATAGTGCTTGGACATACTGCTGGCCCAGTAAATATTTGCTGAATAAATGGAGTCCACAACTCTTTTAAATTTGAAAATTTCCAGGTCCATTAGCATAGTGCAGATGCTAAGTAAATATATACTATGATCACTTCTTGGCTAAGATCAAGTGTAGTATAAATATATACTATGTCCACGTAGGAATGTCCAAACCTGTGGAGAATTTTTGTATGAATTTAGTTGAGCCAAACTGATGACAATCTCCAGGAAGCAAGATCTCAAATGTTCTGAAATATGACAGTTTTGCAGTTTCTTTTATGCATTTGGGTTTAAGGAGGGAAATTCGGCAGATTGCATGAGGATAGGAGAAAATAAAGTGAGGACTGGATTACAGGATAGTTAACTAGATCGTGTGCTCTGCACAGAAACAAAGGACAGGGCTGGTTTAGGGCAAACATAAACCTTTTAGTATAAAAGTTCTATTTCTGGGATGTGACTACCCATCATGACCCACCCACTTGGGAATTTATGATGAGATCACCCTGTGAGGTTCTTTCCATAGAACCCCCTTTTCATCCACAAATAGCAGTATAGATTAACCTCTAATCATTAAAAACAAATTACACCTTTTTATTTTGAACAGTCTTAAAATACTATCAGTGATGAATGGCACATCCTTTGAGGGCATATCTGATTTTTTCTAAATAGCCCAAAGTTATTCAAGACAAATAAAATGAGTAATCCACTTTTGTTTTGTTTTGAGAAATGGGTAGGGCAAAAACAATCAAACATTACGAACACAAAGGCATGAGTAGCACTTAAATAGTTAGCAAACTGATTCCCCAAGCAATTGCTACATCCCTTCAAAAAAATCAATCGCAAATCCACTTGAGATCTGGAGGTCAGAGCGAGAGGGCCCAGAAACACAAAGAGGTAATAAGCATTACCGAATTTCAAAAATGTAATTCTGAAAATTACGTTTTCAAAAATGTAAACCTAGGGCTGCGCCGCCTATTTTTAAGGATTGAAAAAAATATATATCCGTACCCCACCCTGGGCGAACGACGATTTCAGAGGGAAGGCTGCCGCAGGTCTAGAGCCCTCCGAGGCCAGACTCCCAGCAATAACTCAGCCCCAACGTCTACGCAGGCGTACCTGCCCAGCCCCGCCTCTGCTTCCACCAATGGCGGCCCGGCGGCCCACCACGGCAGCCAATCCGACGCCTAGGGGCGTGGCCTCAAAGCTCGCGGGCCTTACCTAGTCCTGGCCGGCGTGGGGCTGGAGATCCAAAGGTGCCCCCTCTGCCCGCCGCAGTGACTGCAGCTTCTTGGGCTTCGCGCGATCGCTGGGCCTTGAGCTAGTCCAAGTAACTGCCCGCCTGTCCTCCCACCTCTGTCACCCAGGCATCCAATTCTAAGCCACGCCGCGCAGGCACCTTCCCCGACCTCCTCCAAGGCCCCGGCAATTCCGCCCACCTCTGCCCAGCTACCACGGCAGCAGCACGACCTTTGCTCGCCTCTCCCAAGCGACGGGCTGCAATCCTCTCCCCACTTTTCCGCCACTCTCCCGCCACGTCCCCAACTCTGCGCGCATCCGGAGGCGCATCCTTGGCAAGCTCCCTGGGCCGCGGGTCCTGGAACCCCTGCCTTCCCTCCCGCGCAGTTACCATAAGCGTTTCCACTCTGTCTCCGACATCTTGAGGCTGCAGCAGCGCCGGGCCTGACTCCTGAATCATTGGAGGAGGCCTGCGAGTGCGCTGGGAGCTCAGGTCCGGCCCTGGGAACCTTGGCGGAGGAGACAAGGCGATGGCGGTACCGGCGACGCGTTCTAGGGCCGGGCTCTCCTCCCGGGAGCCGCGCGTCCCCGGCCTGCGCGCCCACTGCCCGCACGTGGATCCGTGCTGCCGGGCGGCCCTGCACCCGGGACTTGCCGCTCTTCACGTGCTCAACCGACACCGCGGCCCTGCTCTCCGACACATTCTGCCGGCCCACGGGCTTCACACCTGAGGCTGAGTATCTGGGGGTGGAGAAAGCCGGAGGAAACAAATGCAACAGCGGGATTCCGCTTCCGGGGTCGGACTCGCGCCTGGGGCGGGTGAGAGTGCTCGTTAGTGCCACCTCGTGAGCACATCCGGAACTGCGGCACTCACGGTGTCCCTGCGCCCGGAGCTTAATTGGCACTTCCACGGGGAATTTTGTTCTGGGGACAAAGTCTGAACTTATTTACGTCGATAGATAGCTAGAAGCTACCAGATTTGTGACTACTGAGCACTTGAAATGTGGCTATCATGACTGAAGAATGAATTTTTTATTTAATTCCAATTAGTTTATATTTAAAAATGAAACTGTGGAATATTTTTCTGTTTAACATGACTTTATTGTTTTGGCAGACCCACATTTCCTGTTCAACGCTGAAAAGTTAGCATTGGAATTGACAGGCGCTGTAAATGAGTTATCCACACTTCGGATTTCTAAGACTTATTATTAGTAAGGCAAACTATCTCTAATAATTTTTATACTATTATATGTTGAAAGGATATTTTGGATTTGGGGGACAGGTGAAATAATGATTAAAATTAATTTACCCTTTCTTTTTACTTTTTTAGTATGACTATCAGAACACACAATTACACATGTGGCTAGCACTGCATTTCTACTGTACAGCACTGTTCTATCAGATTTAGTGGTTTGATCTCTCATCTGGACTCTATCGATAACCTTCTGTTTGGTCTTCCAACTTCCCATTATTGCTCTCTGGTGGATCCATGGAAGAGAATACTGCCGGGATCCTTGAGCTAGTGTAAGGAGGCAGGCACACACTTTCAGTGGCCCTAGTTATAGCAACAGCCTTCACTGCTTTCCACCAATCATTCTTCGTCCAGGTTATCCAGGTAAGGAAAAATACAATTAAGATGATTTTTAAGTCTTCATGCCTATGCTACTGAGGCACAAGAAACTGGGAAGACAGTGGCTCTGTACCCGGAGGGGATTAAGTAATAAATGCGTGTGCACACGCGCGCACATGCACACACACACACACGTGTGATTATTGTTGAAGACTGCTTGTTCTAAGCTGTTAGGCTCATTTTCTTTGTGCAATGTTGATTAACTGAAACTTCTTTTTAAAGGAAGTTTACCCCCATTCCCCCATAGGATAAGGGTCCTACTTGTAAGATATTAATATAATGGATTGGTGTGTTTCTGAGGCCACTCTTGGTCACCCTGGGGGTGGGGACAGAGGTGGGACCTCGAGTGGAAGCCTGTTGCGCACTCCGCACTCTTGGCATGTATGTTGGCTCTGGACTGAGAAGAAATGGGTTGGCTTTCTAGTGAAGCTGGTGCCTGCCAGGATTTCCTCCCCTGTATTTCTCCCGGCCACACTCACAACCCTGGAGCCCAGAGTTCCCTCATCCCCTCCCACCATCCCCCGATGTTCTTGAGGATACAGAGATATAAGACCATGAAAAGGGAGGATTATCCATCAGCAGATGAGGGAAAGTTAGGAGCAGAACTGAAGAAGTGAATTACAAAATAAAAGGAAAAATAAAATAATTTGGTGAAAACATTGTGTGTGACTTTATTAATATTTATTTATTTATTTTTATTGTTTTTTGACAGAGAGAGATAGAGAGAGATACAGAGCCAGAGAGCGAACTGAACTGGGGGAGCTCCCAGTTCAGCATATGGTTCCGCACGGGCTGGGGTTGGGATTCGATCCCTGGTCCCCGGTGCTGCAAAGTGAGCGCTCAACCCACTGAGCCATCCCGGCTTCCCCTGTGTGTGACTTTAGTTAAAAACAAGGTCATTGGGAATGCTGGGGATAGCTCAGCAGGTCGAGTACTTGCCTTGCAACCACAAGGTCCAGGGATCAAATCCCAGCCCCACACAACTGGTAACTGTCAAGCCCTGTAGCAAAGGTTCTCACCACCCAGTGGAGGCTCCCAGTTCGGTTCCTGCTCCTCATGGCCCCCATCCACCTGTGTGGAATGAAACCATGTCACAACTAATGATGTACAGCTATGGAGACTGCTCTGGGCCCTTCCCATTTCTCTCAAACAATATTATATATCTTAAAAATAAAAATAATAATAGTAAAAAAAGGTTATTACCATCAGGCAAGGCTCCTCTCACTTGTTTGCAATCTGTGGGAGGTGCTTTGGCTTCTATGACCTAAGTCCCCACATTGGGTCCTTCAAACCCAATCTAACCCCACCCCCACCTTTTAAAAAAATTTATTTCTGGGTTAAATGTTAAGGTTACATGCTGCTTTCCCATCCCAATGACTGGAGACACTATCCAAGAAGTCCACATACATCGATTTGGATACCTGACTCCCTCTTGAAACTCCTTCGTAAAGCTTTATTCACAACAAGCTCTGACCTCTGGAGAAGGTTCGCCATTCAGGAAGGAAAGGGCTGGATTAACCTGGGAGGCTGCAAACAAATGGAAGAGGCCGACTCTGCTCCAAAGGAAGCTTTGGTTTCCTGCCTCTAAGCCAGGAGGAGATGGGCCTTAACGTCTTCTGAAGAAGGCGACCCGATTGGTGAAGAGCTCCCAGGTGAGCTGCCCTGCTGCTTCCAGGGAAACCAGCTCGGGGACCCCTGTCCCGGAGGCCGGAGCCAGAGCTGGGTCTGGAGATGTCTAACTTCCCTCTACTGTTGTCAAAGCCATGAGCCCATCATGCCTTTAGGAAGCCAGTAGGGGGTCGAGAAGTCTGACACCATACACACACTCTGCTGCCCCACCCCCGCCCCTCCATCTTCTCGGGCCCCTTTTTAAGGTGACCAGACATCCCGCTTTTGGCCGGACAGTCCTGATTTTTAACAATTTGTCCCATGTCCCGTGTCCCGCGGCGTTTTAAAAATGTCCCGATTTTTGGAAAGAATGCATGACAAGCTAGGGAACGGCAGGAGATAGACCAAATTTTTAATCAAGAACCCACCCCCCCATCCCCCACCCCCGGTCAATGGTGTCCCGCTTTACCAATGTTAAAATCTGGTCACCTTGCTTATGACTGGTGGCCTCCCAGAGGGGTGAATGGGTGTACAATGATGTTCTCTGCCCTGTAACTTACTGGGGCTCCTCTCTATTGGCATATCCCCTCCCACCCCAAACTCACTGACTGCCCTCAGCCGTGGGGGAAGTCACCCTCTGTGCCCCGCCACAAGGATGGGCATAAACGCCGGGAGAAAGGAGTTCCGGTGGCTTTACCAGAAACTTGGGCAAAGCTGCCACTGCTTTGGATTTCGCAAGCAAAAAGTACCTTTCTTCCCTCCTGCCAGTGACCTTGGCCTCCAGCCTCACCTCTGAGCCCAGGACCAGGCTACCAGTGGGCTACCAGCGGGCAAGGAGGGGGAGCGGCTCCGGGGCTGGTCTCTGATGAATGGGTTGGGGGGGTTCCCTTGGGATGGGGGGCTGTGACCCTATCAGAACTGGGGTCCTGGGATTCTACTTCAAGAGCCAGGATACCAGAGGCATTGGGAGGAGCTGTAAAGCAAGCCCGGGCCGTAGGACATGTTGGGTTTTATCGTATAGAAGCCACAACCACTCCATCAACATTGACAAAGCATCCCTGATCCTCCAGAAAGGTCAAGCGCTTGTTTTCCTACAGGTGTCCCAGGGAGGAAACAGGCTACAATCTGGTTAAAAGTTCATAACCAAACATGCGTATTTTCTGAGCACACTTCCCCCAGCTCCTGTTGGGTATGATTGCCTGCAGGGGTGCGCAGGCCCACGTGCACTTTGCCCAATTCCCAAGTAGCTCTTCCCACACACGGCAGGTTTTCGTCATCTCTGGCAGCATGCCTAGACCTGTGTGATGGTGCATTTTAAGTATCAACTAAATGAGGTTATAATCCCCAGTTATTCCATCAACACTAACCTAGGAGTTGCTGTGAAAGTGTTTTGTAGATGTAGTTAACATCTACAGTCAGCTCACTTGAAGTAAAGGGAATTATCTTCAGTAATCTAGGTAGACCTAATGCAATCCTTTGAAAGGCCTTAAGAACAAAACAGACTTCCCCAAGGAAGAAATTCCGCTGCAAGATTGCACCTTCAGTTCCTGCCCAACAGATTCCAGGCTGCCGGTCCACCCTAGAGAGTTTGAACTTGCCAGTCCCACACTTGTGGAAGCCAATTAATTCACTGGAATAAACCTATTAATATTATACAATAGCTAGATTGATCAATATATTAATATATAATTTACATATAGAATTCCTCTGAAGAACTCTTACTGCGACACCCGTTTTCTCCTTGGAAGGCAGAGCTGTATCTGCTCTTTTCTGTGAGTGTGTGAGAACCCCCGGAGGTAAGAGTGCTGTGTAGGGGAAGTGGACTTTGGAACCAGGCAGCAATTCCTGCATTTGAGCCTGACTTTGTCATCCATCAGCTCGCTGTGTATTCATCTCGGCTTCCGCATGTGTCGAATTGTGGGTAATAGTACCTACCTCCCAGGGTTATAGTAAAGATCAAATGAAATTGTTATCAGATAGAACAGAGATTATCCCACCGTAGCTACCAGAACGGTTATGAGAGGGAAACCGAAGCCCGGCTCGTGCTGCCTGCACCATTCAGCCAATAGACCAACACGAGAATTGGGTCATAGAATAAGCGTTTATTGTCAGAGCACTGGGGACCTGAGAAGGCAGCAGGCTTCCACCCTCAAAGACAGCCTGTCTCCTCCAGCCACGCCACCAGGGCTGGACACCAGAGCCGCCACTGTGCCACGCGGGCCAAGCCGGCTGCTCCCCACAAACCAAACATCTGCGTCCCAAACTCTCTGCTCTTTGCTGTTGTGCCTGTGAGTCAAGCCACCTGCTGTGACCCAAACACCTCTCTGCTCTCTCCTCTGCCATCTGCTTTTCCCTTGCGTCCACCCTCCTTCTGTTTCATATCCCTGCCTGGAAGGTAGGGGGGGGGTCCTTGTTCCCCTGTCAGTTATGGCCCATTACCAGCAATCAACCCCACCTGTGTTAGCTCGCAGTTCTTTGTCAGTTATGGTCAGTTCACGCCAATTAAGCCTATGCTACTCAGCCCCTAGAACCTTCATCTTGAGATTCATCAGGTGCCTTGTGATAGGGAGCCAGGTGCAGAAAACCGCAGAAGGTCCCCAGCCATAGGAGTCAGAACGAACCGTCCCCACCAGCAGAAAGTCTCCAACTGCAGGACTGCCCATAGCCTGCCAGAAATAATGGACGAAATTCCCCCCTCCCCCTCCCCAGTTCCCAGAGGTCGCTGACGCTGCTTTTGGAGTCAGCCAGGCAGGTCTCCTTAATAAACTTGCTTGCCTGATCTCTTGGTGTGCTCCTCCCCTGGCAAACCTTTCACCTTGATTTACAGCTGCCCTGGGCAGCCTCCTTCTACAGCCCCCATCCCTCATTCACCCTGTTACAAAATGACATACATGTACGTGTTTACTAAGAGGCTAATCAAGTGCAAAAATGATCAATTCAGTAGGGCGGACTGAGTTAAATATTTACAGGCACATTGGTTTGTTTTCTCTCAATCAGACGTGGCCAAAAATAGTTCATTATCAATCTAGGTAGAATGTTTTTATGTTTGAATATGTAATCTGCCTTCAAGCTTGTCCTTGGAAGAAAAAGAAGCATTTTAAAAGTTTAGGTTGGTCCATGAGAAAAGCAAAAGGAGAAACTTCTCTTTGCAATTAGGACTCTGCATGAGCCCTCATTTTCCATCATAACTTATGGAATAATGAAACGGGGTTCTTACGTAAGACTTTGATTAAATTTAGTTTTAAATCCTAGCTCTAGAAATCCTCTCCCACTACCGCTTCCCCTGCCAGATAATCAGCAGCCTCCTGAGGCAGCAGCCAGTAGCTCAGACCTAACTAATTGGCAGGCTAAAGATAACATCTTGATCTAACCTTTTAAAATAAAACCTTATGTATAAAAAAAAACCCCAAAAAAACAAAAAACATCTTGATCTAAGTCATGTTTCAGTTCCTGAGCCCGAAGGTAGAAACGACCTGCTGACTACTTTCCCATGAGACCAGACAGAGACTCTGGAAAAGATTTTAGAGCCATTGTAAGACCTGAAGAAATGGTTCATTAACCTCACCTGACTTGCAACCAATCAGTACAGCGCATGATCCCAACTTCCTTAGCTACTGTGACTGATGACTTCCCCCTATGGAACTTGTCCCATAGAGACCATCAGGGAGCCAGTCCTTGTTCTTTTTTTTAAGAATAAACCTTTTTTTTTAAAGATTTATTTTATTGTTTTTGACACAGAGAGAGAGACAGACAGAGAAGGGGGCGAGCCCAGAGCAGTCTCCATAGTTGCACGGCATCAGCTTTCTCATGGTTTTTGGTTCACAGAGGTGGGCAGGGTTGTGCAGGGCAGGAACTGAACTGGGAACCGCATGGGAAGCACACCCCAGTTCTGCACATGAGTCTGCACAGGCTGGGACTGGGATTCGATCCTCGGTCCCCAGGACTACAAAGTGAGTGCTTAGCCTGCTGAGCCATCCTGGCTTCCCCAGGGAGCCAGTTCTTAAGAGCAGTAGCTCACCTATGTCATCAGTCTTGGTGCCGTTTTCTTAGATTTATAAATCAACTCTCACTGCTGAAAAATCCTTGCTGTGTCTCATTGGGCTCTGAGGCACACATGCAAGAGAAGTCCTTGAGTTTGGAAATAACAGTCCCCATGCCAGCTTACTCCTAACTTGAACCCAGGCGAGGAGATAGACTTCTTGAAGGTGCTGGTCCTGGTTCCCAAAAAGACTGCTTTGGCACTGTGGTACTCCATCATGAAAAATGTGTCTTTCATGGTCCCCAGGCCACCAAGGTGGATAAGCCTGCAGGGCCAGATGGAGGGAGAAAGGGAGAGTGTCCCAGGACTCACTCCTCACCACCAGCAGCGCAGCTCAAGCTGACCACTAGAGGGAGCTTGTGTCCTCTTCCCAGCAGGTTCTGGCTTCTGGACTTGGGTGTGTCCTTAAGTGTCACTGACCCACCAGCCTTGAGGGTACTAAGATGAAGGCACTGGCCCTTAATCCAGGCACGTCCCCTTCCCATATCCTCACTCATGTGGCACTATCTGGTCTATAGGAGACGGTGGGGTGGGCTGGTATAAGGAAACACCAGGTGTGACTGGGGACAGGGGTGGAGAGGGCACTGAACAGGGAGTCGGGAGTTCCTGCTTCTAATCCAGGCTCTGCCCCAAACTCACTGGGTCATCTCTCTAGGCCTCAGTTTCCTCACTTGTCAAAGTGACACCAGAGGTTCCCAGGGGTGTCCCAAAGCCGACTCAACCCGGAGCACCATCCAAGTTCTTGTCCTCGTATGAGCGAGAGTACAAAGAGAGAGTGCAGGGAGTTTATTAAAGCAAAAATACACACTTGAGAAGAAATTGCGGGTGAACTGAGAGATGGAGTTGTGCCGAGTGGGTCTTGGTTAGGGTTTTTCTCTCTCTTACGGGCAGGAATTTAGGGATGTCACTCTGTATCTTCCTCTAGGGGTGGAATCTTTGTTGCTCTCCTGTTTTCCTTCTTTGGTTCCTCCGGAACTGTCATGGCATCAGGTGCATGATGGGAGTTGTGCTAACTGCCATGTACATAAAATGATAATGACATTAAAATTAGCCAAAGGTCAGGCCCTTGTTGTGTGGATACTAACCCTGCCAGATGGAATTAGTTCTTATTTATCTCTAGTCACAGATGTCAGGGCAGTTCCTTGTTGTACTTCCTTGAAGGGAGACACCTGTTGATACCCTAGGTTGTGTATCTTGCACCATAACTCCCCTCTGAGAGATTTTTCAGACCCATTATCACATGTGTTGTTGATGGACTGGAAGTTGGTCTGTCTCTACTTCAGGCTGAGGCGGACCCGACCTAGCCCGGGGCTGAAATCTCTCCCTGCCTGGTCTGGGGTGTGGAGACCTCCCTCCAGTGTGGTTTCTGTTGAGGGCTCTGGCTGAAATCCCTGGAGGACCATCACTTTGACGTGGAGCTGCCATAACCTGGTGGAGACAGATGTGACAAGGAGGTTGAAGAGACAGGGTCTGACCAGTAATAGCAGTAAGAGATCAAGGGTCCTCGCTGGGGCAGAAGCCGGGTTATGGAGGGCAGAGTAGCCTGCCCGCCTGCCGGATGGAGTCAGCTCTTGGGTCTCCCTTTGCGAAATCAGGACACTGTTTAGCTTGATCATATATGTAACTTTATGCCAGCTCCTACCTGGCTGACAGTATAAATACAGGTGCAGCAAGTTTGGTTAATAACCGTGCATACACCCCATTATTCAGCCAGACCAGAGATGTGGGACATAGGCTGGGGCACAGAGCGCCTTGAAGAAAGTGCACACACACAAGCAGCGTTTGGGCAGCAGTCCTGCTCCTCCAACTGTCCAGCCCAGGCCAGCATGCCTAGCCCAGGAGTTTGCACTTTCCAGGGACAGCTTTAGAAAGCCCAGCGAGGCCTGCCTCTGTGCGTAAGTACCCAGAGCACCAGTAACACGGCAGTCACGTCCCTAGCCCATCCACAGCCTTCTGCACGAGCTCATTACACAGCCCCACCGTGATGGGCTTCCGGCACTGGGGAGGGAATCGTCCTTTGTCTTTATAGATTTTTAAAAATTTATTGTATTGTTTTGAGAGGTGAAAGAGAGAAAGGAGGAGGGCCCAGGGCAGTCTCCGTAGTTGTACATCATTAGCTGTGACGTGGTTTCATTCCACACAGGCGGATGTGGGCAGCACAGGGCAGGAACCAAACTGAGGGCTCCTGCATGGGAGGCAAGAACCTTTGCCGCCATGCTGGTGGCTACCAGCTGCACCGATGCTCAGCATCTGGGTTTGCATGGGCCAGGGCTGGGAATTGAACCCTGGACCTCATGATTGTGCTCAACCACTGAGCTATCCTGGCATCCCGAATAATCCTTTATATAGGACTGGATGAGGCTGCTTGAGACCGGAAAAGTCCAAAAGAGGTGGCAGACTATGCCCGATGCGAGTCCAATTTGGTTCATGAACTCATGCGTTTATATAACAGGCGGGTCTGTTCTCACCAGGCCGAGCAGGTACAAATGCCCAGAGGTGACAGGGAGCACGCAGGTTCCCAGAGCGGTGTGAGTGGTGGCATCTAGCGGGAAGGAAGGGAGGTGGGGTGGGGGTGGCGGGGTGGCGGGCAGAGAGAAAACCTGTGGCCCAAGACACCATGATAAAGAATCTGAGCTATATTGGATGAGTTGTCAGCAGGAGGGTGGTAGGGTTGGATCTGTGTGTTACAAGCGTCCCTGCTAACACATGGAAGCTCGTGGTCTGGTCAAGCCTCAGAGACCCTGAGGAGTCTGGCTGATACTCAATTCAAAGACACAGTCTTTGCCCTGCCTCTTGCCTCTCCTGCTCTCTCGCATCCTCCAGGCCCTACTCCCAGGACGACTCACCTTGGCTGACCCTCTGCTGCATTCTGTCTCCTTAGTGTCTCATTACATCTGGAGGCTCAACCAGGGACTCCCTTTTCTGGCAGACAAAGGAGAAGACGGAGTCCAGGGGGCCAGCCCTCCTCCCAGGAATTCTGAATAATTCATCAGATGGCAACACCGTGTACTTCCTACCTGGTTACTCTTCATATTCACTGGTGCTGATCAGTCCTTGTTCATGTAATTTCTACTCTTGTTTTTTTGGCTCATTTATCAGCGTACTCACGGTTCCCTGCATATACTCTTACCTATCCGGATGGAAAGAAATATAGATCCTTATACAACAGATTCTCTGTTAACCAGAACTCAAGCGACTGGCAAAAAAGTCAAAGGAAGAATATTACATTTATCCGGCGTGGGTGCCGGTTAACTGAGAGTCTGCTGTATTATTTGTAGACAGACAGGCTCTTAAGGGGGGTGGGGAGGAAGCCAGAGCTTAGGAGTGTTCTCCAGTCCTTACTGCCCTCCTCTAGGGGGCTCATTTGCCTTGTGTAGTAGATGGTAGATGGCATTTGGGTTCAGTCTCTATAAGTTCTTCCCAAGAATATACTGCACTTCTGCTGTTTGTCCCCTGTTTGCTCTGAGGTGTGTATGTACAGATGCTTGTACCTGGCTCAGCAAAGCCAAAAGATGGTCCTTCTAAAACATTAGTAACATTGATGAACCCCATGAAACTGGAGGGAAAAAAGAGAGAAAACATAAATGACCAATATTCACAATGAAAAGGGATATTACTTTAGATCGTCCTGCATTAAAAAGACTACAAGAAGACATTAGGAAGAACTTTATGATAATATGCTTGACAACTTAGATCAAGTGGGAAAATTCCTTAAACATCACAGCTTCCAAAAGTGAGACAAGCAAAAATAGAAAATCTGAATAATTTCTATCTGCCAAAGGAATTGAAGGCATAGTTTGAAGTCTTCCTACTGAGAAACTCAGATGGCTTTACTAATTTATTTCACCAAACACTTAAAGGAGAAATAACATCAATTTTTAATTTTTTTTTACACAAATACTTTCAGAGAGTAGTGGAAAAGAGAGTACTTCCCAATACATTTTGGAAGGTCAAACCTGACCAGAACATTATAAGAAGGGAAACTTACAGGACAATATCTCTCATGAACACAAATACAAAAGTCCAAAGAGAATCCAGTTATTTATTAAAATGATCAGGACCAAGAGGTCATTTTTCTCCCCAAAGAAAATACATGTTGATTAAACATAAGAAAACCCATCAATGGAGTTCACCAAATTAAGAGAATAATAAAGGAAAGTTATATGACCACCTTAATAGATAAGGAGAGCATTAGATAAAATTTAAATTCATATATGAAAAGAAACTCAAAAACCTAAAAAAAAAAAAGAAAATCCAACCCTATAACAAACATTATACTTAATAATATAATACATAGACTATTTCCAGAAGATAGTGACAAAATCTTTGAAAGTTGAGAAGATTAATGTACAGTAGTAGGAATTCATTTAACCTGAAATGTATCTTATGTCTGTAACCAAGTGTCTACGAGTATCCCTTCATGGTACCTGAGACTCGGCAATAAACCTTGTTCGTTCGTCGTTGAAAGAAGATGGGTGATGAATAAGGTGACCAGATTTTTACATTGGTAAAGCGGGACACCATTGACCGGGGCAGAGGGGGTTCTTGATTAAAAATTTGGTCTATCTCCCGCCGTTCCCTAGCTGGTCGTGCATTCTTTCCAAAAATCGGGACTTTTTTAAAACACCGAGGGACGCGGAACAAATTGTTAAAAATCGGGACTGTCCCGCCAAAAGCGGGATGTCTGGTCACCCTAAAGGCTGGCGCCCACTGTGAGGGACCCTCCTCACAAAATGTAGTCAGTGGTGGAGGAACGGATTGAGTGCTGACTGGAGGAGAAGGCTCTTTCCCAGCCTTCCCTGGGCGTCTGTCCCCCTAGGTAAAGGGAGATGTGGCTGTAGCTTTTCTGAAATATCTCTGAGAGGTGTTTCTTGAACTTCTCACCTATGAAAGCATAGATAATAGGGTTCACACAGCAGTGGACAAAGGAAATGATTTCTGTGACATGGGTGGCGTAAATCAGCCTCTGGTTCATGATACATCCATCCAAGATGTGCATGTTGTGCAGGGAAGTGAGGAAGAGGACCACGTTGAAGGGGACCCAGAAGAGTAAAGATGCAGTGACGACAATGAGCACCAGCTTGATGGCCTTGGTCTTGCTCTGGTTTTGGCAATTCTTCAGCTGCTGCAAGATGCTAATGTAGCAGAACATCAGGATGCTAAATGGGACCAACAGACCCAAGATATTCATTTCAAAGTGCGTGAAGAGCTTCCACTTCAACGTCTGTTGATTGTAAGACGAATAACACTGCAGGACGCCATCTTCAGAGGCCACTTGGTAAAATACTAACAGGGGGCTGGTGGCCAAGATGGCAGTCAGCCACACTGTCAGGCTCAAGGCTGTGCCCATCCTGGCTGTCCTTACCTTCATGGCATACACGGCGTGGACAATTGCCAGGTACCTGTCCACACTCATGAGGGTGATGAAGAACATGCTGCTGAAGAAGCCAATGTAATAAAAGCCAGACACCACCTTGCACATGAGCGTCCCAAACACCCACTGGTCGAGCAGATAGTGGGTCTGAAAGGGGAAGGAGAAGACAAACAGCAGATCAGACAGGGCCAGGTTCAAGAGGTACACATCTGTGATGCTCCTCAGCTTCTTGCAGACGACAAGGACCAGGATGACCAGGCTGTTTCCCAGGAGACCAAATACAAACAGAAGGCAGTAGAAGGTGGCAAGAAGCAACCTGCTGTTTCTCTGGATAAGTTCCCCGTCGCAGGGGCTTGAGATGATATCAGGATAGTAGTAGTCAGTTGTCATGTTGGGCTCGGCTGTGTAATCCATCAAGGCAGGAGGACCTGGTCACAGAGGAACCTAAGAGACAGTCATTCCTTTACAATGTTTTTATCTGGGGAAGCAGGGATGGCGCACTCACTTTGCAGCCCAGGGGACCGAGGATCAAATCTGGGCCCCAGCCCGTGCAGACCCATATGCTGAACTGGGGTGAGCTTCCCAGGCAGGAGGTCCCCAGTTCAGTTCCTGCCCTGCGTGGCCCCCGCCCACCTGTGTGGAAGGAAACCATGTTGAAAACTGATGACCTACAACTATGGAGACTGCTCTGGGCCTTCCCTTTTCTCTCTCTCTCTCTCTCTGTCTCGTCTCTGACTCTATCTCATCAAAAAAATAGAATAAATCTTTAAAAAATATATTTTTATTTAAAAATATGGACTGAATGTGCTCCCCCACTACCAGTTCATATGTTGGAGTCCTAAAGCCTCCAGTACATGACCGTGCACCATCCTCACATTCAAAATGAATCGAAGTGAATTTGAGATGACACTTAAGATTCAGAACTGATGCTGAAGTAGGTGAAGACTGTGGGAGATGTCAGGAAGGATGGAATGTATTTTGCACATGAGAAGGACATGAGTTTGGGAAGGCCAGAGGGCAGAATGTTATCGACCAAATTGTGCCCCCACTGAATTCATATAGTGAAGCCTTAACCCCCAATGTGGTGGTATTTGGAGATAAGGCTTTAGGGCCAAAGTTGAGGTTAAATGAGATCATAAGGGTAGGCCCTGATCTGTTTGGACTTGTATCCCTTATAAGATGAGGAGATGATATTGGAGCTCTTTCTCCCTCCCACCCCCATCCCCCACCACACACACAGAGAAAAGGTCATGAGAACACAGTGAGAAGGGGCTCTTATACCAGGAACCTAATTGGTTGACACCTGAACTTGGACTTCTGGCTTTCAGAACTGTAGGGGGAAAATTAATTTCTGTCATTTAAGCTACTCAGCTTATGGTACTTTGTATGGCAGCCTAAACAGATGAATACAGGGGATACAGAGGAACTCTATTTTCTTTTTTTTTCAAATAACTTGTTTATTTATTTTTTATTTTTGACAGAGAGAGAGAGAGATACAGGGACAGAGAGAGAACTGAACTGGGGGAGCTCCCAGTTCAGCACATGGTTCCGCACGGGACGGGGCCGGGATTCGACCCCCTGTCCCCGGCGCTGCAAAGTGAGCGCCTAACCCACTGAGCCATCCCGGCTTCCCCAGGAACTCTATTTTCTACCCAAATTTTCTGTAAACCTAAAACTTCTCTAAACCATAAAGTCTATTAAGACTTAAAAACTAGAAACTGCCCTAGCTGATAACAAGGGGGGCTGGGGTGGGGAGGGGGCAGGGAGGGAATGAGAAAAGCCAAACTTTAAAAAGATTATTTAAACACCTGAAGTTCCACCATCTACAATTAACAATTGTGAACATACTTTTATACTTGCTTTTGATTTTCTTCTTCTTTTTTCTTTTGTCTTTCCTCGATTCCTCTCTTCCTTTCTACCTCTTTCCCTCCCCTTTTCCTTCCTTTATTCCTTCTTTCCTTCCTTCCTTAAGCAATATTGATGAAGTTAAATTTCCCCTTAACTACTATACACCTTATCCTCACACCCCAGGACCAACTACTAAAACCAATTTTTTTTTTTTCCAAGATTTGTTTTATTGTTTTTGAGAGAGAGAGACAGAGCCAGAGAGAAGCGGGGAGGGCCCAGAGCAGTCTCCATAGTCATACATCATTAGTTTCGATATAGTGTCATTCCGCAGGTGGATGTGGGCCGCATGGGGCTGGAACCAAACTGGGGGCCTCCCACATGGGAAGCACACCCCAGTTCAGCATGTGGGTTTGCAGAGGCCAGGGCCAGGACTTGATCCCAGGACCCCATGGCTGCAAGGCAAACACCCAACCTGTTGGACTATCCTGGCATCCGACCATGTATTCAGTTTTTTAAAAGATTTATTTTATTGTTTTTGACAGAGAGAGACAGAGACAGAGAGAAGGGGGAGGACCCAGAGCAGTCTCCATAGTTGTATGTCATCAGTTTTCAACATGGTTTTGTTCCACACAGGTGGGCAGGGGCCATACAGGGTGGGAACCAGGCTGGGGGACTCATGCATGGGAGGCACACCCCCTCAAGTCAGGGGCCAAACCGGGGGATAAGAACCAAACCAGGGGCCTCCCGCATGGAAAGCACACCCCAGTTCAGCACACGGGTCCGCATGGGCCGGGGCCGGGGCCGGGGTTCGAACCTCAGTCCCCCGGGGCTTCAAAGCAAGCACCCAACCCAGCATCCCAGCTTCCCATGTTGTATTCACTTTTAACTTAGATAAATGGCATGACATCACATCTCCCATTTTCTATCTTGCTTTTCTTGTCCCTGCATGTAGCTTTAGAAATATAGCCATGCAATACTAAAAAATTTAGTTCATTCTTTTAGCTGCTTTTATAAACACCACAAATAACTAATTTAAAAATGCAATAGAAAAAAATTATCCCAATCATACTAGCAACAATTATTATTAGACTTATTAAGAGCAAACTTCATAAAAACTGCAATTCAGTTATGTAAAATATTATAAAACTTTGTTGAAGAACATAGAAGAAGACACGATAGAGGAAATATGTACAATATTTATGGAAAGGAAGACTCAACACTTAAAACATGATGATTCTTCTCAAAATTGACATATAAATTCAAGGTGATTTCAACTGACATTATTTTTCAAGACATTTGATTGATGAACATTCAGACATTCCTATCCACTCTGCCATCTTCCTATATTTTCAAATGCCAAGCAAGTTAGCCATTTAAAAAATTCTTAATGTATTTACCCCCCAAACAGATTTTAAAAACAGTTTCTGAAGTAGGGAGATGGGTCTTTTAAAAATTATTTTTGTGGTCGGTATTTCTCAAAACAATAGTTTCCCTCACCCTACATCCTCCTTCCTACTTGTCTTTCATAAGCTTTTTTTTTCTTTAACAATTTTTAGTTCACCTTCCTTTTGTTTTCTTTTCCTAATATCCTGGAAAAAAGTAGGTCCTCAACCCTTCTCTTTTCCAGAGCCTTCATACTGACACCCAATCCACACTCCTTCACGTTCTTTGATCAGCAAAATCCATGGGAAGAATTAACAGTATCTTCCACTTGTTACAGGGGGCCAGGAACTTAGAGGCTGGACAACACGTATTTCTCCTGGATTCCCAGGACTAGCAGGTACTAGTGTAAATCTGAATCTCAGAGAGCTTCAGTCTGGTGCCTTAAGTTCCCGAGAGGAGAGCGATAAAGTCAGGACTCGAAACCGCGTCTGTACCCCAAACCCTCATGCCTCTCCAGACTTCCCAGTCCTCGGTTACTTTATAGCAGAGCACACTTGGGCTCGATTTCCAAACTGAGCTTCAGTCTCCTCATCTAGCAAAAGGGGCTAAGAAAGCTCTTCAGGGTTTGGGGAGAGTTGAGGGAAATGATTTAAGATAACATCTAGTCAGAGATGAATGTTTGATCACCAGCTTTCTTCCTGGAGAACAACAACCACATGTTCTGCAGTCTGCTTAAAGCAGTGTGCTCAGCACAAGGATAGAGTCCCCACCATGCCTGATGATAGCTTTTCTTCTCTACCTCCCGACTCTGGTGGGAGCATTGGCTTCCTCTCAGCACCCCACAGATGACAATGGTGTGGCTTGCCGCCCTCCACCAGAACCAAGAGTAGTCACTAAGATACACGCAGGGGTTGTGCACAGGGGACAGGCAAAGATGAAAAACAAATCCCCTCTTGGGTCACACCTTTGAAATGTCAGCCTCCTCTTTTCCTCCTTCCCAAGGACATAAAAGTGTCCCTGTGCGCTTAGGTCCTTCTTCCCCAAGGATGCAGATTAGACTTAAGGTGACCAGACATCCCGCTTTTGGCGGGACAGTCTCGATTTTTAACAATTTGTCCTGCATCCCATGGCATTTTAAAAAAGTCCCGATTTTTGGAAAGAATGCACGACAAGCTAGGGAACGGCGGGAAATAGACCAAATTTTTAATCAAGAACCCCCTCCCCCCGGTCAATGGTGTCCCGCTTTACCGATGTTCAAATCTGGTCACCTTACAGTACATACCTTAACCAGAGCCTTGGTGTGGGTTGTCAGTCCCTTCTGAGTCTGCACTCTCAGGTGATGCACATTAAAAGCTCCTCACAGAGATCCCTATCTGTGGAGGAGTCCTGTGCTGTGGTCTTTGAAAAAAAAAAAGCACCACTCACTGCCCGAGTTCATTAAATTTTACATAAACAGGCTCCTTGAGGCTGAAGCAAATCTGACTGGTTTTCGATGTGAAAATAAACTATAAACACTGTTCTTAGAGTTATTTCTAAACAGAACTCGTCTCTAATCCTAATGTAACAGAAGTGTACATGATGATCAGTATTTAATAATGGCAAATTTGGGGGGGTAAGTTTAGAACTGTTAGGGCAGTTTATCTTGGGGTAAATGCTGCAGCCGCTAGCTCCACGGGCAAGTATTCTCAGGGCAAACGGGAAAAGGGTGAAGTCTGATATAGTCCTATTTGTTTACTTTTTATTTTGTTTTCTTTGCCCCAGGAGATAGATCAGAAAAAAAATCACTAAAGCAGTAACTGCCTATGTTTGCTGCCTATGTTTTATTGTTTTGTTTGTTTTTGGTAGAAATTTTATGGTTTGGGAGCTTACATTTAAGTCTTAAATCTAAACATTTTGAGTTTATTCTTGTATGGTGTAAAAAGGTGGCTCAATTTCATTTTCTGCATATGTGTCCAGTTTTCCCAGTACCATTTATTGAATAGACTACCGTTACCCCCATTATATATTCTTGCTTACCTTCTCATATATTAAATGATCATATAGGCATAGGTTTATTTCCAGCCTCTCTATTCTGTTTCATTGATCTGTGTGTCTATTTTTATGCCAATGCCATGCGGTTTTGAATATTATGGCTTTGTAGAAGAGTTTTATATCAGGCAGGTATCATGAATCTTCCAGCTTTGTTCTTCATTCTTGGGATTGCTGTGGCTACTCAGGGTCTTTATGGTTTCCTATAAATTTTAGGATTATTTGTTCTAGTTCTGTAAAAAATGCCATTGGCATTTTAATGGGGACTGCATTGAATGTATAGATTTGCTTTGGGTAGTATGGACATTTTTTTTTTAAGATTTATTTTTATTTTTGTTGTTTTTGACAGAGAGAGAGAGAGAGAAGGGTGGGGGGCCCAGAGCAGTCTCCATAGTTGCACATCATCAGTTTTTCATATAGTTTTACACCACAGGTGGGCGCTGGGCTGCGCAGGGCAGGAACTGGGCCAGGAGCCCCCCGCATCAGCCCAGGCAAGAACTGAACTGGGGGCACACCCCAGTTCAGCATATGGGTCCACCTGGGCCGGAGCCGGGATTCAATCCTCGGGCTCTGGGGCTGCAAAGCAAGCTCTTAACCCGCTGAGCCATCCCAGCTTCCCCATGGACATTTTAACTGTATTCTTTCTATTTCTATATGAATGTGGTATATGCTTCCTTTTATTTGTATCT
>PVKE010008963.1:0-46182 GCA_004027555.1 Craseonycteris thonglongyai | reverse complement strand
AGAGAGAGAGAGAGAGAGAGAGAGAGAGAGAGAGAAAGAAACTATGCAACCCAGGTACTGTCAGAGGTGCCTGCAGGCCCATAGATCTCAGCCTCTGGTTCTGGTCTTCTCAAAGAAAGCTAGGTTTCTAGCGCTTGCTATGGAGCAAATGAACAGCCTTCTCCCTTCTGAGATCGTCACACCCTTCCCATGTTCTCCCCAGCCAAGAGGGTTCAGGTCCCTTACCCAAGACCCCACAAACCCATGTCTCCCCAGGGAACCTGGCTGAGGTTGGGTGAGAGCAAATCGTCTCCCAGCACCCAATTCTTCATCAGCCCACCACTCTCTTCTTTCCCCAACCTGAGAAAGTCATACTGATTTACCACATATTCTCCCAAATCTACTGGGGAAGGCCTAAACTTTCAAAACTCTAAAGTCAAAAACAAACAAACAAACAAAAGGCACTGCTTTTCTCCAGAACTTTGCTTTTCCTGACATATATCTTACTGGCTAAATGGAGCAACACATCTGGTAAAAAAAAAAAATACTGGCAATAAAATAATTCCTAATTTGAAAATATTATCCACTGGCCCAATCCCCCAGCTCCCTGAATGCATGTGAAGGTCTTGCATGGTCCACGCTGAATACATTCCATGACAGACCATCCAGGTTTGCTTTACTTTCGGTGCTAAAAGCGGGGAAGTACTGGGCAAAGCAGGACACAGGGGCCACCCTGCAGTAAGCATTAGTTATGTTTCCCAGTCCAAGGATGCCACACAACCTGGGGAGCTTATGTATTCAGTCTTAGAACCCAAAGAGTTGAACAAATGAGGAAGTCTTCCAGCAAAGGCTTTGCTTTACAAGACAACTGGTTATAATTTCAGAGTACTCCAGCAGCGCTGTGCAGACTCAAATGTATTTGGCAGCTAGCGGGACAACTCAGAGCCATTGTTGAGAACTTCTATAACCAGGCCGTGCCAGGGCTCACCTCACAATCTTTTCCTCTCCCCAGGCCTTCTCTAGGACCTTGCTCCATCTACCTGCAAGTGACTGCCACCACCCCAAAAAGGCCACTTCCACTTCTGTTCCATATTCTTGAACGTAAAAACACTAGGCTCCCTCACTCCCTCCACCCCAAGATTCGTTGTTAGCATCTTTCTTTCCTTTCACTGCAGCCAGAGCAAACAGCTGATTCTGAAGCTCCTCTGTGGGTTAGAAAAACAATTTAGATTTCCACAACCTCAACCCTCATTCCTGGTAGAAAGGTACCATCTGGTGGACGTTTGAGAAACTGCTTGTGCTGTTTGAAAATGAACATCTGCAGGCTGCTCTCCTAACAGAATGTCAATGGAAATATTACTTCAAGACTGAGTAAGGGGAAGCCGGGATGGCTCAGTGGGTTAAGCACTCACTTTGCAGCACCGGGGACCGGGGATCGAATCCTGGCCCCAGACTGTGTGGAACCATATGCTGAACTGGGAGCTCCCCCAGTTCAGTTCTCTCTCTGTCTCTGTATCTCTGTATCTCTCTCTCTCTGTGTCAAAAATAAATAAATAAAAATATATTTTTTAAAAAAATAAAAAAAGAATTATAAAAAAAAAAAAAAAAAGACT
This sequence comes from Craseonycteris thonglongyai, assembly GCA_004027555.1. Classification (NCBI taxonomy): domain Eukaryota; kingdom Metazoa; phylum Chordata; class Mammalia; order Chiroptera; family Craseonycteridae; genus Craseonycteris; species Craseonycteris thonglongyai. The sequence goes on along the minus strand of PVKE010008963.1, from coordinate 44,590 downwards.
GAGTAAGAGCGCAGCAGTCAAATTCCAGGCTGATTCCCTGAAAGATCCGACTCACTGCAAACAGGTGGTTATTCTTAGAACAAGTCAGAAGCACCTCCCGGAGTCGTCTCTGCTAGCTAGCCTCCGTGGTCCGGTTTACCATTAATTGAAACAACTATTCATTGTCTATTCTCCTCCTCCTGAAAGAGAATCCTTGCTCCTCTTTATCATGGACATTTATGTATAAGAGTTGTATCCTGAGGAATCTAGTCAGACCTCATTCAAAAGCCTCCATAGACAGTCACACACACTGGCATTGACCTTTGTGGAGTCCCTTCCCCAGCTCACCATGGCCCCTTCCTGGGAGACTGTGCACCCCTAATGGGCTGAAGCGTGCTGTCATGCTTGTGCAACAAGTCCCCAGCTGCAGGCAGCTGAACAGGGGTGGTCGTCTCACTCTAGCTGGGCAGTCAGGCCGCCTCTCCTGGGATTTGGGATTTGGAGCCAGTGTTCAGAAACCATGACCCGGGCCGCTAGATCTGTGGTGAGGTGGACCCCGTGTCGAGGAGTGGCTGCTGCCACCACATCACAGGAAAGCCCCTGAAGCTGGCAGGGCAAGAGCAGGTGCCAGCCCAGAGCTAAGCGAGCTGCAGGGACCCTTTTCCGGCACGTGTGTGTGGGGGGGGGGGGTGCCAGCCCTTGGGCTCCACGAGTCTCACTGTGTCTACCAGCGATGGCCCTTCTCCTACTGAAGCTGGCTCTGGGGGTTACTCACAGTTACAGATACGCATGCAGATAATGAAGATGCTGAGCTGTCAGACCTTTGAGCTCACCTGGTGCAGTCAGGGGAGTTTCACCTCCAGTGACCCCAGGACTTCACAAAAATGAAAAAGCATTTCTAATCAAACAACTCTGAGGAACTGTGTACTCTATATACTATACAGCATCTCTGATCAACAATGAGATAAACCAACCTGCCCCAGGCCTCTTTCAAGGTTCTAGCCAGGGATATGATTACCCCACCGCCCAAGTGGAGAGCAGGTCTTCTCTGATCATCTTCCACGATGCAGACAACTTAGGGAAGGAAGTGCATGGTGGTAGAGGACGGACATCCTCTCCATCAGGACTATGGGAGTCTCAGTGGGGTGACAGGTGAGGCAGGAAGAGGAAGAGGGTGCATGATTGTTCCTGGGTTATGTGGGAAGCTAAGTCCACAGTGCAGTGGGCAGGACGTGGGCAGAGAAGGAAGCAGGAGTGGGCAGAGGGAGAATGCAGATGTCACACACTGCAAGCAGGGCCTGGCCGCCCCCGTGGCAGCTCTAAAGGATCACAGCCAGCCAGGGCTGCCCGCATCGGGCCAGGATGTCCTGACCTGTATAGCCCCTGCATGCGTCAGTCACCGGATGTGTGTCACCAGGCAAAGGCCAGGACCTGGGACCAGGAGACTGTCTACAGCTGATGGCTCTGCTGACAGGCCTCCTCACAGCGGGGCAAGTCCTTCCCTAAAGGAGCCCCCAGCGGGCGAGAACAGCTGGGCTCCTACCATGGTAGTTCCCTCCTCCTTAAGTCCTCATTCCCACTGGGAGATGACATTTGTCATGCTCGCTCCTTTCTTACCCCCCTTCATTGGGAAATCAATATCGGCGTTTACCTAAAGTAAAGTAAACCACCCCCAAAAGGCCTGGGCCCATGTAAGAGTATTGAGAAGTGATCAGTATGTGTTCCATTTCTAGTTTTGCTCCTTTGCCCTTCCCCTGTATGGCACTATCCCTCTCCTTTCTTGGTTTCTGTTCTTTCTACAATGCTTCCTTCTATGGTCAGAGTTTTTTTGTTTTGTTTTCCCACCTCCATTTCTTTTCTACTCCACCCTGACAATTAAAGCAGCTCACGCCAATCATTTTTAAATATCACATATGTCATGTAACTCCCATATTTAGTGTCTCCTCAGTTCTTTACATTCCCAGTTCAAGGTAAAGGGGTACTGGACCAGGAGTCAAAGACCCAAGGGGCGATGTAGCTCAGAAATTAGAAACACAAACTCTGGAACCCAACTCCTTGGTGGGAATATCAGTTCCCGAAACCAGACGAGCTACCCCCGGACAGCTTAACAGAGCAAACCCATCTATGTGGCAAAATAGTGGAAAGATCTGCGGGTAGACACCACTTGCTTGGTCTCGGACTTTGGGAAGGGACTTGTGCTCTTCTGCCTCCATTTTTCCATGTGTGCAATGGAGGTGAAAATAACATAATCTGATGTGTGTAGCAGATTGGTTAATATAACTAAAGCACTTAGTTACGTCGTAGGTAAGTGTGCTACAATCTTAGCTATTAGTAGCACTGTTAGTGCTGTTAGTAGTAGTACTATTATTACTCATTCACAATATTAGTACTATTATCAGTACATTATTAGTACTAGCAGTGGTACTATTAATCACTCAGTACCAAATAACAGAGTGATCTTGACCTTGAACAAACCTCTTCATCTGGCTAAGGAGGGGTTTCAGTTTCCTCATCGTGAGAGGACAGCCTGGTGTCCCTTCCAGCCCCCATGCTGTGTTTCTCTGATCTTCATGTCACGCAAGACCTACTGGTCAACACACATGACTACTGTATTGCATGGTAGCTATATAGGAGTCCCCCCTTACCTGTGGGGGACACATTCCATGATGCCCAGTGGACGCCTGAAACCTCGGAGAGCACCGAACAGCACATAGAGTTGTTTCCCTGTACGTATACACCTATGACAAAGTTGAATTTGTACATTAGGCACACGAAACAAGTACCAAGAGTAACTAATAACCAAGTAGAACCATTACAGTGACACACTGTACTAAACGCTCTGTGAGTGTGCTCACTCTCTCTCTCTCTCACTGTACTGTACTCGCCTTTTCACTCACAGGAAGCACCACACAGCTCCTCTGCGGCACATCCTAGTTGCTAGCATCGCTGCTCTTGAGCTCTGGGGCCATTGTTACACACAATAAGGGTGACTTGAGCACAAGCACCTGGATGTCCATCAGGCTACGGAGTGGCTCACGGGTCGTGGCACGTACAGCGTGGAGACACTGGACAAAGGATGAGTCAGGGCCCAGCCGGAAGGAGCAGGACTCTGGAGAGGCCATTGTGCTACTCAGCACCACAGGCCACATAAAACTTATCAATTATTTATTTTTTGACTTTTCCATTCAATATGTTTGGATGGCAGCTGACTACCAGTAACTGAAACCAAGGCTAAAGGAGAAGAAAGGGAATTGTCAGCTCTCCCTTACAGAAACCTTTGATCTACTTCTGCACACCTGGGATTATCCCTGCGCCCCTCCATGGGCTGTCATCCTTCTAGACAGAGAACATAGTGTAGGTCTCTGATCTCTGAGTGGGCTGATAGTCTGGAATAGCCTCTTCAACATAGTTCAGGAAGTGTTTATCCACCAAACCGATGCCAAGCACCAAGTGCTTTGGGCCACTTTCCAGCTATTAATCCTCCCTCCCTCTCCCGCTCTGGAATCCCTTCGTTAACAGAGGGCCAGGAAACACTCTGGCTTTTTCAATTGCCAGTTTAATTTGCCACCATCTGTCACAGAGTGTGAGTTCCCAGAGGCCTGGCACACATCTTCCAGGGCCTTAGTGCTGTCGTGCATCCAACTCCAGGCAGAGGGAACTCACATACAAGAGAAGATCAGGATCATGGGGGAGGGGAGAAGGAAGCGGGAAGCTGGGAGGAGGAAACTGCAGCCTCCTGTTTCTGAATTACCCCTACTCAGTGTGCATTGATAGAATTTTAGAAACTAATTTCTAAACATTTCAAAAACTTAGGAAAGCCATGACGGCTCAGCAGGTTAAGCACTTGAATTCCAGCCCTGGCCTGTGTGGACCCATATGCTGAACTGGGGTGTGCTTCCTGTGCAGGAGGCCCCCAGTTTGGTTCTCATCACCCTGGTTCGGCCTCTGGTTCAAGGCGGGCATGACTCCCATGTGGGAGGCCCCTAGCCCGGCTCCCACCTTGAACAACCCCCACCCACCTGTGTGGGATGAAACCATGTTGAAAACTGATGACGCACAACTATGGAGACTGTTCTGGGCCCTCCCCCTTCACTCTGTCTTTATCTGTCTCTGTCTCTCTCTCCCTCTGTCAAAACAATAAAATAAATCTGTAAAAAAGAAAAATCTATGTGTCCTTGAGTAATTGCCCAGACAGCCTCCTAGATGTATTATTTGTTATTTTGTATGTTAACCCGTATAGCACCCACTACCAACAGTTTGAAGTTAGGCCATGCTAATAGAAGAAACAGACAAAAAGCCTTGAAGTCCTGAGGTATAAGAAAGGGAGATTGGTATCAATGGTAAACCTGTCACATTGAATAAAGAAGCCAACACAGTGTGAACAAGTGAGCAGCCTTGGACCAGTGTCCTCTGCCTGAAAGGTCAACAAATATATTTATATGTTTCAATCTGTGTATATTTGGGCCAGTTACACTGGCCATACTGAGAATGCTTGCTAGGGTTTTCAAAAAATATAGCATCCCTCTTAAGAAGGAGCCAGATTTCTGCAGCTTCAACCCTCTAGAACACAGCTAGGATCCTGGAAACCAAGTGAAAGAAATCACAGCATCACCACCATCCTGTACCACCAATTGGTGTGCACTCAAGGAGTACAGAACCATTCTCGCCTGAGATGCTGTATGTTCACAATCACTATAGTAGTTGTGAAGCCCATTCAATAGTCTGGGAGTCCCTTTTGTGCTGTAGATATAATTCTGACAATGAATGCAAACAAGAAGCACTTCTGAATCCAAAGTCTGGCATGTCCCAGGATTTCCTTGCCAACCTCCCTGGCTAATGCTAATCTCAACAGTTAAGGCTGGGTAATTTCATCCCTGATTCATCTGACCTAAGGGCATGTGCCCAGTGTTCCTTGTTAACACATCATGGTTAGGTTCCTAACCTAGGGCTTGCTACAATACAATACAACACAACACAACACAGCACAATACAACACAACAGAGTGGCTACAGATTGACTCTTGGGAGAGGGGTCTCTACCCTCTAGCCTGGAGTAGTTGGAAAGCCCTCCTCTCTATGTGCTGGTATGAAATCCAACCTCCTTAACCCTAAAGGGGACATTTGATAAACTTCACATGATCAGAGTAAATAGAACAACAACAAAAATCTCTTGACGAGTCACACCGTGCTAGGTAAAGACAAGCCACTAAGCTGGAACTGCTCCATCCCCACCCGGGCGGGCGTGTCTCACCCATCTTTTCAGCCTTCCTAAGATTACGGAACCACTTCTCTTTTCAAGAGCTAATCTGCCCCCTCTCACTTTCCATCCTCTGCCTCTTATCTCTTCTGGAAACTTGACTCAGAAAGCCCTCTCTTTCACCTGCCTACATCACCCAGTCCATGGGCACACTCATGGCTCCCCAGCGAGACAAACCCAGGCAACTTATCCTCCATCCTTTCCTCCCACCCTCTTGCTACCACAGAGCTCTTTGTTATTCCTTTAACCCATTTGCTGTTTAGAAAAAGAAAAAAATGTGCATCTCACAGTTGCGTTCATTTAATTCCAAGAATTCATTCCTGGAAACCCTCCAAAATTCGGTAGCATATGCAATGATCTGTGCCCTTGTACCTGAGTTAACTATCATCCACACTGCCACCCTGAAGCTAGTTGGTGAGAACTGTAGCTTTACCACCCTGCTGCTGTCTATGAAAAAAAGGTAGCTTTTCTTCCAGAGTCTGATGTTAATTCAGGGCAGGGGGTGAGATGAAGAGGAAGGCTTTACATAACAAAAATTGGGAATGAACAGAACAATAAATTACTGAGCCCAAGTTTGCATTCTTGCTTTAGGCAAATGGTAAACCACTTGTCAAGGAGACCCTGGAATTGAAAGACTAATATTAAAGGACTAATACAAGATCTGTACACATCACTGGATGGCAAGAAAACTGCAAATTCCCTGAGAATGAAGACAGACTAGCAGAATTCGAAAAGCCAGAGGAAAATCGAAGTGGGTGCAAATTTTAATATGTTCTTCAAGCCATGAACAGATCAATCTTTGGGGCTAAGGTTAGCACTGTATTCTACAGGTTATCTCAAGGCAAACGCTGCAGTTGCACAGCGAGTATTCTCAGGGCAAATGGGAAATGGGTTAAGTATACATTTCTTGAGAAAAGTTACTTACAATTATTGGATCTGTCTCAGCACCCTCTCTTACTCCACAGCTCCTTGCAACCTGCTTCAGGTCCCATTTCTGTTCTGATATTGATCCCTCAAGCGCCACCAGTAATCTTCCAGTTGGGATATACCTTTTATTCAGTCTTCATCTTGGTCAATATTCTGTAACTTTTGGCATTTCTACTTGCTATTTTTTTTTCCTATTTTAAGATTCATTTTTATTGTTTTTTGTAGCGTTGTTTCTTTATTTGTTGACAGAGAGAAACAGACCGAGACAGAGAGAAGGGGGAGGGCCCAGAGCAGTCTCCACAGTTGTACTGTACATCATTAGTTTTCAATATAGTTTTACTCCATAGGTGGACGTGGCGCCATGCCGGGCAGAAACCAGGCCAGAGGACTCCACATGGGTCCCGGCAAGAACTGAACTGGGGCACACCCCAGCTCAGCATTGGGGCCTGCACAGGCTGGGCCCAGGACTTGATCTTCGGATACCAAGGCTGTAAGAAGAGCGCTCAACCCACTAAACCATCCCAGCATCCCCCTGCTATTTCCTTAATATCCTTTGCTCTCCTGGTTCCCAGGATACTGCAGTCACTGCGATTCTCACCCTAATACCATGACAGCCCCACCTTCCTCCTTGGACTCCTCTTCCTCCTTGAGCCCTTTCTACAACACTCTTGAAAGCTGCATCCTGGGCCTACTTTTCTCCTTGAACTTGGCTTTTTCAAGATTTCAGTATTTATCTCTTTGTAGGTGATTAACGTTTGAACTTTGCCTTCAGTTCTGAAGATACTATGGAGCTAGAGATCTCTATTTGCACCTGCCCAGTGGACATTTCCATTGTTACCTTCCATGCAACCCTCAAAATCTATAGGCACCACATCGAACTTATTTTCCATCCTAACCTTGCTCTGTGCCTATTTCTGCTGTTGGCACCAACATCCATTCAGCCATCTTAGTCACCACCCAAGCTAAGCTACACAACATTGTCTGCCTCTGCCCAGATCCAGTCATGGACTGAACTCCATCGACACTGCCTGTGCACTAGCTTTTGCGTAACCACTTGTCCCCATGCTACACGCTCATCAGGTCCTCAAGGTCTCTTCTTGGATGATTTTGTGGCAGAATAATTTATTAAAATACGCATTTTTGTGTCCCTTTTCTTTTTGTGTTGCCTTTTTCCTCCTTTATTTCATGAATACAGAAAACATGTTGTGCATCCTTGCTTCCATTTTTAAAAGACTTTCTGGCTTTTATCAGAGAAAAGACACTTAGTGCCTTTGAGATCAACAAGGAGAGAAAGGGAATAATTTAAGGAAAAGGGAGGCAAGACAAGGAAAGCTGTACAAAATAAAATGAAAATTTGGAGATTTCTGGTCAAGATGGTAGAGTAGGTAAACACTGTGCTTGCCTCCTCTCACAACCACATCAAAATTACAACTAAACTGCAGGACAACCATCATAGAGAATGGCCTGAATTCTAGCTGAAAAGAAGTCCGACAACTAAGGAAATACAGATGCCACCTCAAAGCTACTGGTAGGAGGAGTGAAGACAGAACAAACTGATCCCACAACCGTGTGTGGCAATTAAAAACTGGGAAGGATATCTTAGCTTTGGAGGTCCTGCCAGAGAAGCGAGAGCTCCTGGCCCCACACCAGGCTCCCCAACCCAGTGTTCTAGTGCTGGGAAGAACAATCCCATAATTTCTGGCTGGGAAAACCAGAGGAGATAGTGGTTGAGTGAGGCCAGGGCTGCTGGAGACCCAGGCACCCCTCTTAAAGGGCCCACACATGGACTTCCTCTAACGGACTTATTCACTCTGAGCTCCAGCTCTGAGTCAGCAGCATGAAAACCAGGACAACCAGGGAGAAACTAAATAATCTGGCTTCGTGATGTGGGCTGGAAGGGAGGCTTTCTCCCAGACAGAGGTGCTCGCAGAATCCATTGTTCCTTTGTTGAGCCCTCCCCCACCCTGATATGCAAATGCAGGTGGTGACAGTCACATGTAAATCTTTATTGTCCTGGCTAACACTGCTAATTCAGCCTGACTGGTGATTCTCTGAAGTCCTGCCTCATCCAACTTGTCGACCCACTTAAGTCACTTCCATTTGTTTTTCCACAGAAATAGTCTGGCTTGGATCATATGCAGACTTGCCTAAAATCTCTCTAACAGTCAGCATCTGGCCTCCATATGCCCTTACCTCTTGCTAAGCCTCCCATTGGTGGCAGACAGCCTCCATTCCCAGTGTGGCCTCTCAAAGCACCTCAAAGCCCAGCGTGAGTGGCTGCTATCTGCAAGTACTTTGTGGCTCATGCCAGGTGACCCCAGGCAGGGCTGTGGCTGAACTTGCCCTGTGATGAGGCCACTCACAGGAGGCCTTGGTGTCTGCACCCATGATGGCTGGCTTTGGACCGATCTAGACCACCACTCAGCTACCTCCGTGGATGACACACCTAACAGACAGACTGGGCAGGCATCAGAGTCCTGCCAAAGCAAACCCTGCTCTGCATGCCAGCCCCTGCCCAATAGCTCCTCCACTGTAGTCACAGCCTGTCCTCACAACCAATCAGCCTGAGGGTCAATCCCTCCCATTGATGTACAAACAGCAACCAAAGCTCAACTACAATAGGGGGACACACACAACCTACACAAGGGACACACCTGAAGCACTAACCTCAGGTGACCAGAGAGACTGTGCCACTGGGCCCCAAAGGACACCTACTACATAAGGCCACCCTACTAAGACTGGGAGGCAGAACAGCCCTATTTAATACATAGAAACAGACACAGGGAAGCAGCCAAAATGGGGAGACAAAAAAGCATGTCCCCAATGATAAAACAGAACTACCGTGTTTCCCCGAAAGTAAGACATCCCCCGAAAATAAGACCTACTTACAGTTTTGCCTCTCGCTGAAATACATGTAAGGCACCCCCCCCCCCCGAAAATAAGACCTAGAGCATCTTTGGGAGCAAAAGTTAATATAAGACACTGTCTTATTTTCGGGGAAACGGTATAAGACACTGTCTTATTTTCAGGGAAACAGGGTATAAGACACTGTCTTATTTTCGGGGAAACAGGGTAAGCTCCACAAAAAGAACTAAAAGTGGAGACAAGTGATCTACCAGGCACAGAATCCACAACACTGATTATAATGATGGTTAATGATCTCAGGGAGAACTTCAACAAAGAGATAGGAAACATAAAGATGGAGATAGAAAATAAAATAAAGAGCCAGTCAGAAATGAAGAAATAATAAGTGAAATAAAAAACACATTAGAGGGAATCAACAGATTAGACAAAGCAGAGGATTGAGTCAGTGATTAGGAAGTTAAATTAGCAGAAACACCCGAACAAAATATTAAAAAAAAAACCATCCAGGAAAATTAGGATAGTTCAAGGGGCCTCTGGGTCAACATCAGGCACTACCAACATTTGCACCATTTGAGGTACCAGGAGAAGAGAGAGAGCAAGGATTTGAAAACCTGTTTGAAGAAATAACAACAGAAAACTTCCCTAACCTGCAAAGAAAATAGACATACAAGCTCAGGAAGTATAGAGACTCCCAAACAAGGTGAACCTAATTACCTGAGGAAGCCAGGATGGCTCAGAGAGCTAAGTGCTCACTTTGCAGCCCCAGGTTCTGAAAATCAAATCCTGGACCTGGCCCGTGCAGACCCATATGCTGAACTGGGGTGTGGCTCCCAGTTCTGTACTCGCCAGGGCAAGCTTCCCATGTGGGAGGCTCCCAGCCTGGTTCCCGCCCTGCGCGGCCCCCCGCCCACCTGTGTGGAATGAAACCATGTCAAAAAATGATGATGTACAGCTGTGGAGACTGCTCTGGGCCCTCCCCCTTCTCTCTGTCTCTGTCAAAATGATAAAATAAATATTTTTATTTATTTATATTGTTTTTGACAGAGAGAGAGATACATACAGAGACAGAGAGAGAACTGAACTGGGGGAACTCCCCAGTTCAGCATATGGGTCCGCACAGGCCGGGGCCTGGATTCGATCCTCGGTCCCCAGCTCTGCAAAGTGAGCGCTTAACCCACTGAGCTATCCCGGCTTGCCCTTAAATCTTTTTTTTTTTTTAATTAAAGAAAAAGATGAACTTAAAGAGGCCCCACACCAAGACACATCATAATTAAAATGCCAAAGTTAAAGACAAAGAATCTTAAAAGCAGCAAAAGAAAAGCAGTGATTTTACCTACAGTGGAGCTACCATAAAACTGTCAGATGATTCAACAGAAACTATGCAGGCCAGAAAAAACTGGAACAAAATATTCAAAGTAATGAAAAGAAAGAACCTACACCCAAGATTACTCTACCACACAAAGCTATCATTTAGAATGGGAGGACAGATAGTTCCCCAGATAATAAAAAGCTAAAGGAGTTCACCACCACCAGACCAGTATTACAATAAATGTTAAGAGGGACTTTTTTAACTTCCAAATCACTGACCCAATTCTCTGCTTTGTCTAATCTGTTGATTTTTAAGAAGAATAAAAAGGATCAAAAATATAAATAATAAAATGTCAATAACATGGTATCTGTCAATAATTATTTTAAATGTAAATAAATTAAAAGATCCAATCTAAAGATAGGATGGTTGAATAGAGAACAAAACAAGACCTTTACATAGGCTGCCGAAGAGAAAATCACTTCAGATAGAAAGACACACACACACACTGAAAGTAAAGGGATGGAAACAAATATTTTATGAAAATAGAAATTTTATAAAAAGGGAGGGGGGTGGATGCCAGATGGCTCAGCAGGTTGAGCGCTCACCTTGCAGCCCCAGAGTCCAAGGATTGAGTCCCGGCCCCAGCTTATGCGGACCCATATGCTGAACTGGGGCGAGCTTCCCATGTGGGAGGCCCCTGACTCACAGAGGTGTGCTTCCTATGCGGAGGCCCTCAGCCCAGTTCCTGCCCTGCATGCCCCATACCCACCTGGGTGGAATGAAACTATGTTGAAAAGTGATGACATACAACTGTGTAGACTGCTCTGGGCCCTCCCCCTTCTCTCCCCCCTCCCTCTCTGTCTCTGTGTCAAAATAATCTTTAAAAAAAGTTAAAAAAATTTAAAAAAAGCAAAGCTAGGTAGCACTACTTATACCAGACAAAACAGACCTTAAAACAAGGGCTATAACAAGAGACAAACAAGGAGCCAGTAATTCTACTTTGGGGAGTTATCCAAAGAAACTCAAACTACTACTTGAAAGGGTCGTGTGCATCCATGTGATCATTGCAGCTTTGTTTACCGTCCTCAAACTACGGCCCACGGGCCACATGCGGCCCGCTGAAAACATTTATCCGGCCTGCCTGGTGTTTTTGCCACCGCTGTCAGTCCTGCTTAGTAGCTGACTTGTCCCAGGCCCGAAGTCCAGCCCTCCAACGGTCTGAGGGACAGTGAACTGGCCCCCAGTTTAAAAAGTTTGAGGAAAGCAGCCTGGGTGTCCATCAATATATGAATGGATAAAGAAGAAGTGGTGGGAAAGCCGGGATGGCTCAGCGGGTTAAGCGCTTGCTTTGCAGCCCCAAGGACCAAGGACTGAATCCCGGCCCCGGACCATGCGGACCCATATGCTGAGCTGGGGAGTGCCCCCAGTTCAGTTCTTGCTGGGGAGTATGCAGGAGGCTCCCAGCCCAGTTCCTGCCCTGTGCAGCCCCGCGCCCACCTGTGGAGTGAAACTATATGGAAAACGAATGCTGTCAACTATGGAGACTGCTCTGGGCCCTCCCCCTTCTCTCTGTCTCTCTCTCTGTCAAAAACAATACAAAAATAATAAATAAATTTATTAAAAAAACTGTTTCAGGGGTGTCCATCACTGAAGGAATCTTCTTTCCTCAAACCAGTAAGTGAGCCCAGAGGAAAGTGAGGACAGAAACATTGGTAAGTCCCTGTCACTAGCTCAAAATCTAATATACTGACATTCAATACCAGCTTTCAGAACTGGGGGTTAAACAAGAGTGAACTGAAGAGCCCCACTGTGAGGAACGAAATAGACTCATTCAGAATGTGGACTTTTATCAAATTCTTCGTCTTTACCAGTCTTTCTCTATCATTTGCTGCTTTTGCTGATTTTATGAATACCCGTATACCTAAGTTTCAAGTAAACGAAACTGTTACTTCAGGTACAGGTAAATCAAAGATATGGATGCCCTTCCAACCACAGAGAGCCAGAGATTTCTGTTTCTCCCCTAATCCTCTAAAGGCAGAACCCACCTTGAAGGCGATTTAGTAAACTGAGATTGCTTCTTCCATGCTGCTGTATTCAGATTTAGTCATGTCTGAGCTATATTTCAATAATGGTGTGCTTCACTGTGCCTCAAGTGAGGCAGTGGATGAACAAAAGTACACAAAGGTTTGAAAAACAAATCAAGTTGGGGTGAGGAACTGCGCACTTACTTCTACACATTTTCAACTGTAATGACAATATGTATATCCTTAGAGTGGAATCTGACAGCTGATCACCTCTTTGCATTCCTAGGCATCTATTTTATCTGTAATGATACTGCTAATGGGGGGGCCTATTTGCACTTACTGCACATTATGACAAACACATCTATCCATTGACATTTAGGTGACTGCAAATAAATGGAGCTATAAAAAACTTCAATTGCACAGCGCCTCATTGCCTAAGGGTAATTTGTACTTTATTAGGCAGAGGTGGAATTGTGATGAAGAGGATACCACAATCTGTTAGGTTTCAAACTTGGGGAAAGTCTCAAGGAAATGGCTAAGATGTGAAGCTTCTTGGATTCAATGTTAAAGTGTTTAATGAACATCTACTATATGCACAGTGATGGTCAATAAAAAAAAAAAAAAAAATCAGGTGGAATTTTAAGTACAGACTCCATCCTCCAAAAAAAGATAATTACTTTAGGAAAGAAAAGTATCTACATACAAATTATTGAAAGTGAAAAAACAGTATATAGGGATATATGTAATTATATGTTATATAAATAAATTATACACATATAATGATAAATTAAGAATTGTCAAAATGGAAAAAAATCAGTTTACTTGTTCTCATATCTATAATAGAAAAAAAAAAAAACTGTTAAAAACTTATTAGTACAACTACCTTCTTGAAGTGTTCCTGATACTCAGTTCAAATCAGTTTCTGCATCCTTTACTGCTCTATACTTGGAATGTACTTCTGTCTTAGCCCAACAGTTTAAGACTTCAGGACAGACCCATAGTCTGACAAAGTGAAGCTTATTGACCCATTTACTATGAAGGAAACTGCACATGGAGGAAATGTAAAAATCACAAGATTTGGGGTGTGGACCCTGGGAAGAAAGATTCATTCGATGGGGACCCCCAGAACGAGTTTATGTGTTGAGATGGACACCCCATAGATAGCTGAGGGCCCACATTTTATAAATCATAAGAGCATACTGGCCATTTGCTGACAGGGACTCCTCTGTATACTGACAAGAACCTTGGACTAAAATCAGGACTTCCCACACTAAGCTCCCGGTGTTTATACCATCTGAGTCAACTACTGAAGAAAACTGCTTTCATCTTTCTACAAAGGGACTGAGACCTGCCTCGTCCAATCAGAACTGCATAATTTGTATATCTTATTTACATAAAAAGGACCTGAGCACCTGGGCAGGAGCTTTCACTATAAAAGGGGGCCTCTCCTCTGTCTCGGAGGAACACAATTTAAGTTGCTACCTGAATCTGTCTCCTAGGCTGAGGCTCCTTTTGTACTCAGATAAGTGCTTTTTGGTTCTTTAATACTGTCTAAAATTAATCCAGGTTTACACGGGGAAGAGAGAAATTTAAATAAATCAGCATTGTGATAGGCTCAGGGCAAAGCAGGGCTATGCGTAAAAGGCCAAACCTCAGGCCTGGACTACAATTTGGCCTAGAGTCCTGTATGGAATCTATAAAGTTTAGATGTGGAATATTGGGTCCCAGAACCCCTTTTCTGACACTCTGTACCTCATTTGGGAATGAAGGCAATTTCTCTATGTCAAAGTAAATTCTGTTAAAGTGGGATAGTCCATTCTTACTGATATAATTTATATATCAAAATTTCTGATAGTCTATGAGTGTAAAATGCAAAGTTTCTCAGCAAGTGAGAAACCAGTAGTCCCTCGAAGGGAGTTGTTATGACATATTACAGCTGCAGCAGATCCTTGGAAGAACTATTGTTTCCTGTTAACTCTACAACTGGCTTTATCTGTGTCTGATGAAGGACAAGGCAGATTTGTATTCTCAGTCTGAGTTAATTTTTTACTTTCTCACCTCCATTACAACCGGAAAGACACACCACCCCATGTTAGGGTTACTAATATTCACAGCTGTCTCCATACTAGGCTCTAAATGCAGTGCTCTGTGTTCCCAAGGTCTAGCAGTGTCTCCTATGTGGCGAATGCTCAAAAGTATTTCTTGGACTGATACAATTCCCAGGAAATATCAATATTTCAGGCTCATCAAAAATGGCACATCAGGTCCAAGTAAAACAAAGATTAGGCCAAGTCAAGAGGTTAGGGACCTCCCAACTTGCAAAACTGAAAGAGGGGCATTCTTCCTCAGTGGGGAGAAACATTATTTTAACAGGATTTCCAAAGGAATCCATAGGGTAAAGTTGCATCTACAAAGAGAACTTTCAAATAAGCGGCTACACACCCAGATTAGCCTTCTATGTAAATCCTGCCTACAAACGATATACTACTTTCAAACCTGTCTTTCAGATTTTGCTTTTTATGAATAGTAACAGCATCAGCCTTTCATTTTATCCTACCCTAGGCATACATTAATTGCTATCAAGTTTTTATTGCTCAAATAATGTTATGTTCAATCATCTCAGCTCAAATATGTCATCATTAAACAATCACATCCATTATAGAGAATATAATGAAATCATTTGGACTGGAAACTTTCTTAACCCCGCAGAACCCCTTCAAGTAAAGGGCTTTTGTGTCATAGGAACACTTTCCACTTCATCTCATCATGAAATGTTAGCACACTGCAAAGAGCTGTTTGTAAATTGGGCTGGTGGGTGTAGAGCAGGGAACAGGAAGCACAGAAAGCTGTTGTTCACAAGACCTGAAGACGTGGCACTAGCCTGCCTCTACGCATTTAATAATTCTAGGGTAAACTTACTAAGATTTGGTGAGCACAACACTTCTCATCTCACAAGGCAGTTCTGCTTTGCACCAAATTACAAGCAATCGTTCATCAGTCAGCATTTAGATTACTAAATAACTGAATTAAGATTACTGAATGAAAATCATTCTTAAAGAACATTCCTGACCAAGTGTCCCATCATGTTCTGGGGATCAGCCACATCTGGGGAACTGACCCTCACCTCAGGTGGACACATAAGACACACATTCAAAGGCAGCGGTGATGAAAAATGTCAGCAATGTCTCTCTGGATGAAAGACTGCAGTTTTCATTCAATGTGAGGAGCCCCTCTTGAGATGAAGAGTACATGGGACATGTGTTACTACTACAGCTCTATATTAGAGTCAGGACTGTCCCGCTTGGTGTCATTTGAGGGCTCCTTAAATAAGTCTACCAAAGTATCTCAAGGCACCTAAAATATTTTTGCTCCATAAAAACAATACATAAACATTTACTCTCTTTTTCAAAGTATTTGTGTTTAACCTCAGGCAGCTCTGATTCTTAAGATGAAATGCTGTCCTCCAAACTTACAATAGCCTTGGGGGAAAGGGGAGGTAGTCTTTAAGTGTTAGCTCTAGGCTTGTGCTGAGTTTTGCAGGTTTTATGAGGATGCTCCATATAAGAGCACATAGAATGATTTAGTTTTGAGAATATAACTTCAGTCCATTTCTCTACTACTTAGTCTAAAACTTGGGCCCATATGCACTTAAAAAAAAAATTACTTATTTCTGTTATGATAGCTCACTTCTGAGATCATGATGGGCCCAAGGAGGAAAGCTGCTTGGGAGTGGGAAACGAACGAGCCATGAATGTAGGTGACCCAACACACAAAATACTTGGGTCTCAGACACCATAAATTCTCAGTTCTTGTTATAATTTTTGACTAATCAATTTTTTAAAAAGCTAGAGATTTTCTGCGGGAAATAACTAAGCAATTTAAAATTTCAGAATACAGAACAGAGAAGGATACATCCTAAGTAAATATTAAAACCAAAATCACAATGGTCTTCCATGCTAAAGCTCAAATATCTTGGGATGACATCTATGGTTAGTTCTAGGCTAAACCAGGAAGAGCAACTGGCCAAACCAATCCATGCTATCATGTAAGGCCCAGTTTCATACATATGTGTAAAACATAGCCACTTATGGAGTTCTAGATCCATTTTGCAACATGAAAATAGTTTTTGAGCTTTATTTCTGGGGAAGAAACCTTCACTTAAACTGCATAGAGTAATAGGAAAATGTGGGGCATAAGTTTACGGGTACCTCATCTGCATGATGAATTAAGGCAATTACCATGTCCGTGTAACTTCCTAAGGGAAGAAAATCAGTCTTGTATTTGTTGACTTTGCTCTTTTGTTGACTTTTCCAATAATCCATATCAGAAAGAGAATTGTATAAAGTCTAACCTTAAAGAAACAGCGCGCACTAGCAAGTACTGTTAAAAACAAAACCTAGAATGTTACCCAAACCCTTACCTTTTCTAGCTAACTTCATGTGAGACTATAAACAATTTCAATTGATATTAAATTTTTAATATATTCTGCTGTGGCTTGGGCATACTTTAAAAATTCTGGGAGGCAAAAACCATGTTTTGCTATTATATGCCTACCACCTTGAAGTGCTCAGCATATAGCGTGTTCCAAATCAATACTGCTGAATAAAACACTATAAATTACTGTCTGCAGCCCAAGAAACATCTTTGTTTTTATGGAAGTCATGGGTATATTACTGAAAATGGCACCCTTTAAATGAGAAGATGGAATGTGTTATTTCCATAACCCAGATCCAATTTGTTTTTGATAACATCAAATCTAATTGAGAGATATTCATTTATGGATAAAAGAGAGACCTACTGGATGAATTGAAAGACTAAACTCAAAACTCACAATGATACTCCATCACTTGCTAATTTCTTAGTTATTTATCTCCTAGGTGAAATAGGTCAAAAACAAGTAGCAACTTCAATTTCAAGAATACTATAATGCTGGGGATGCCGGGATGGCTCAGTGGGTTGAGCGCTCATCTTGCATCCCTGGGGTCTGAGGCTTGAATCCCAGCCCCAGGCCCATGTGGACCCACATGCTTAAGTTCAGTTCTCAGCTGGGTGAGTCTATGTGGGAGGCCCCGGGTTCAGTGCCCAGCTTGCAGGGGCATGCCTCCCATGCGAGAAGTCCCCTGGCTGGTTCCAGCCCTGAGCAGCCCCATGCCCACCTGTGGAATGAAAACTATGTAGAAAAACCATGTGCAACTATGGAGACTGCACTAGGTCCTCCCCCTTCTCTTGTCTATCTCTGTCAAAAACAATAAAAATAAAATCTTAAAAAAAATAAATAAATACTAGAGTGCTAATGATTGAGCAAAAGAATTCTACTTGAGGTTTAAGATGTCATTTCCTTCCCTGTGGAAAAAGAGTACTTAAAACCATTTCATTCATGCTTTCCAGTGCCCGAAGAAATAGTGTCCACAAAGTTGCAATGTTCCATTTTGTAAAGGTAAACAGAATTACAAAAAGCAAGCAATGTTCAGATCAAATAACCATCCTTTTCTTGTGAGCTATGTATCAGTGGCAGGTGAATCCATACATACAACTCAGATGTTACCCCAATGTGAGATTAGCAGATCCTTGATCTTGAGATTTGTATATGCACATATAAGGGCTGGACTACATTTTCAATGGACCAAGTTAAAAGGGATGAATTTTTTAAAAGACAGCTGTAAATAGATGTGTAAACAGAACTTTAATTTGTGCCAAATATGACATTTTAAAAACAAGACATTATCTTGCCTGTATCCTAAGTATTCTCTTTAATTACTGGATCAAAACAGTCATAAGATCAGAAATACCAAGTCCAAAAGTTCTTTTAACCCAGGTAACTTTATTAAATATTTGAGAATTTGCCACATGCCAAGAATTGTATTTCATAACATTATCACAAACTTAACTTTTATTTGTAGCCTAAAAATGCCGTCCCAGTTTCTAAAACTAGGTGAAGTGTGTTTTCAGTCACAAAAGTCCAGTTGATAAGCTTAACTTTCAGTATCACTTAGATATGAAATAAGGTACGTAAATTTTGCACCAACTGTGGAGCTACATGGCCCAAATGTGCACAAGCTCAAATATGCCAATTGACCTAACTCAGGATAGTTTAAAAGTTCCAATGGTTGTTCTCTACACAGTATCATTTTTTTCCCAAAGCAGTCTCATCCGACAGAATGGCTGAGTTTTAGGCTATTGCTAGTATTAATAGCTCTGCGTTTTAGCCTGTGAAGTATGGGCGTCAGTCACAATTTGGTACGTAGGTTATTTGATAACTCTCATTAGTAGCATCTTAACACAATGTTATCAGATGCACAAAATGGGCCCAAGAGGCTAAGAAATGTTGCCAAGTAAATTCTGAAAATAAACAAATCACATGCTATTCAGTATGAATAAAAGATAAAGAATCCTTACCACAAGTCCTATTCTGCCACTACTTATGTGGTCTTTGCCAAGTCCCTTGAGATATCTGAGTGTGTTCCATTATCTGTAAAATGTGAGTTGTACTAAATTCTGGAAATTTCACAATGTTACTGATGTCATGTGCAGGTGTATGATTTCAACCTTAACTACATCAATTTTAAAAGTATTCAGTTAGTGTTTCAGTGGCAGGTATTTTCCAATTTTATCCCATCGTCCTACTAGCTTAAAATCACGTATTATTCACCCCTCCCAATTACTATTTGTTACACAAGCTGTTTCTTCCATACCTAAAACACCTTACTCACCTACTCTCCATCCACCAAATCTTATTCATCTTTCACAATCCTGGGAAAGAGAAATCAATCTATACTGATAGAAACTGTCCTTTAAAAAGCATTCATGAATGTCTGTGACAGCCCAACTAAGCATTATGGCACCATTTTCTTACTGCCCCAACCCTCTGACCAGATTCTCACAATTTGTTTGGGAGATATACCAGGCACTCAATAAGATAAACAATGGATGGTTCCAATTCCAACAGCAATTTTCTTATAAACCTCCCAATTTATAACAATCTACTACACCACTTACTCATTCATTGAAAATGGAGACAATTCTAAGTCATCATCTCTAAATTAATTGAATCAAAATAAGATTTAGACAAGAACCAAAACTATTTATTGAAATCCAGAACTAGAAATTAGTAGTTTCTACTGTTGCTGTTGAATGCTATTATTTCAGGACATTTCAATTTGCACTGTACAGTGCTAACTTAGAGCACAATCATTTAAACTATGGAGATTTGAAAATTATCAAAAACCTAATTAAAGAATGACTGAAGACCTAATTAAAGAATGACTGAAGACTTACTTCAGAAATTTATGATCACTTATTATAATAATAAGCCCCACTGGTTTACATTGATTATGTTTTATTTTCAGGTCAAAAACTGGTGGAATAGAAATATGTAATAACCCACTTGTTTTTTAATTAAATTTATTGTGGTGACTTGGTAAGGTTACATAGGTTCCAGGTGTATAACTACAATACATAGTCTATGTGTTGCATCATGAGCTCACCACCCAGGATTTTTCCCCATCACCATATACTTGAATTCCACTTCTCCTCCAGCAGTCTCCAAACTATTGTTTGTAGCCATTTTTTTTTTTCTGCTCATTTATTTTGTTCTTTAGATTCCACATGTGAGATCATATGGTATTTATCTGAGTCTGATTTATTACACTTAGCATGCCTCCTGGTTCCATCCAAGTTGTCACAAAATTGTTTACTCTTTATGGCCACATAATACTCCATTGTATAAAGAGAAGATTCTTTATCCATTCATTTATTGATGTGCATTTGAGCTGTTTCCATATTTTGGCTATTATGAATGCTGCTACAATGAGTATAGGGGTGCATACATTTTTCAAAATTAGTGTTCTGGAGTTTTTTGGATACCCAGGAGGACCACTGCTGGGTCATAAGTTAATTCCATTTTTAGTTTTTTGAAGAACCTCCATAGTGTTTTCCACAGAGTTTGAACCAAGTTCTAATCCTGCCAACAATGGAGATTTCCCTTTTCACCAAATCCTCACCAACACTTATTGATAGCCATTCTGACAGAAATGAGATATCATCTCATTGTGGTTTTGGTTTGCATTTTTCTGATGATTAGTAAAGTTGAACATCTTTTCATGTTTCTGTTGGCTATCTGTATATCCTCTTTTGAGAAATGTCTATTGGGGTCTTCTGCCAATTTTTTAATTGGGTCAGTCTTATTTCTTGATAAATTTGATTTTTTTTTTTTTAACATTTTAAAGATTTTATTTTATTGATTTTCAACAGAAACACAGAGAAGGGGGAGGGCCCAGAGCAGTCTCCATAGTTGACATGTTTTCCAGTTTCACTCCACAGGCAGGCACAGGGCTGCGCAGGGCAGGAACTGGGCTGGGAGCCTCCCACATAGGTCCCGGCAAGAACTGAACTGGGGGCACACCCCAGTTCAGCATGTGGGTCTGCATGGGCCAGGGCCGGAGCCTGAATTCGATCCTTGGTCCCCAGGGCTTTAAAATGAGCGCTTAACCCACTGAGCCATCCCAGCTTTTCCGTATATTTTAAGATTTATTTTTATTGTTTTTGACAGAGAGAGATACAGAGAGATACAGAGACAGACAGAAGGGGGAGGGCCCAGAAAAGTCTCCATAGTTGCACAATTCGTTTTTCCATAGTTTCATTCCACAGGTGGACACAGGGCTGCACAGGGCAGGAAGTGGGCTGGGGTCTCACTCTGGTGAGAACGGAACTGGGGGCACTCCCCAGTTAAGCATATGGGTCCGCACAGACCGGGGCTGGGGCCGGGGCCGGGATTCGATCCTCGGTCCCCGGGGGCTGCAAAGTGAGCGCTTAACCCACTGAGCCATCCTGGCTTCCCCCGGATATTTTTAAAGGAACAAAATTTTATGTTCAAGTAATTCAGTTTTATTTCAAAATGAAAAATAATTTTATTCACTCACTTAACACATTCACTGAACCACTACTATGTATCAGGCAACAAGGCACTAGAAATACCAAATAAGTAAGATGAATTCTACTGTGGAATCGTTTTCAATATTGATAAATGTAACATTTACCATATTAAGAATTTCAGGAACAAAGAAATTTTAAACCATAGCCACCTGAGTTTTTTCTCTTTCAAAACCACCACCATGGGGAAGCCGGAATGGCTCAGTGGGTGAGGTGCTTATTTTGCAGCCCCAGGAACCGAGGATCGAACCCTGGCCCGTGCAGACCCATATGCTGAATTGGGGAGTGCCCCCCTGTTCAGTTCTCACCGGGGTGAGACCCCGGCCCAGTTCCTGTCGTGTGAGGCCCTGCGCCCACCCACCTGTGGAATAAAACCATGTGGAAAAACCAATGATGTGCAACTATGGAGGCTGTTCTGGGCCCTCCCCCTTCTGTCTGTCTCTGTATCTCTCTCTGTCAAAAAACAATAAAAATAAATCTTTAAAAAAAAAAAATACCCATCACCAACACCTCTATAAAGAGAAATTCTAAGCATAGTAAATCTCAAATCCTAGGCAAAGTATTCGTCGGTTCTCTGTCTTTTGTATTACATTAGCCACCAAGCTTAGGACAGAATGTTTTAATCATCATCACATACACTGCTTGAACCACAGTATGTAGTCAAGAAATGCCTCTAGATTGGAGGCTCAAAACTTGACATACTATTTTTTTCTAAAGATTTTTGTTTTTGACAGAGCGAGCAAAAGGGCCCAGAGCAGTCTCCATAGTGCCACATCATTAGTTTTCTAGCTTCATTCCATAGTTGGGGAGGGGCCGGGCAGGGCAGGAACTGGCTAGAGGGCCTCCTGCAAGGGAGGCACGCACCAGTGAATCAGGGGCCTCCCACCTGGAAAGCTCACCCTGGTGAGAACGGAACTGGGGGCACACCCCAGTTCAGAATATGGGTCTTCATGCGCTGAGGCCGGGATTTGATCCTCAGACCCTGGGGCTGCAAGACAAGAGCTCAATCTGATGAGCCATCCCAGCACCCCCTGATGAACTATTAGTAAATTGCAATATTTGAATAAAAGAGAAACTATTTTGATTCAACTTTTAGTTTCAATGTGTTTTTAGTTTCAATGTAATGTGTAAAAGTCACCAAAAGTGATGGAACACTGGAAACTAGTAAATAATCAATCATTTGCTAAATCAAAAATACAAAAGTGCTTTTGATTTTTAAAACAATACTTTTTAATGTTTAGGTTTTTTTTAATTGCCATGTATTCTAAATCATTCATTTCTACTTCTGTTCCTTTAGCTAGTATATTTAGTGCTCATTAACCTAGGTTGGGAATCTGAGTATTAAGTTAAAGAAGAGACTGCAGGTGGCTATCCAAGGCACTCATGCCTGGTGATTATGAACTACAAAAGATAAGGGAGTAGATGTCACAGAAGTGAAAACTGGGATGGTAACAAAAGCAAAAATGCACTAGACTTTATTACTGACATATTAGTCAGGTATTTAAAGAACAACTCTCTTTACAATATACAAATGGGTTTTTACAATTCCTTTCCTGAATAATATTTTAACTACTCTGGTACCATCTTTAGGATTATTTGAAAGAAAGCTTGTATTTATATGTATATATACTCTAGGTCTTCTCTGTAGCAACAAAGCAAAGACTATAGAATATAATAATCTATCTTTGTATTAGGTTGGTGCAAAAGTAATTGGAGGTTTTGGCCCATGAATTTTAAACCACTATAATTAGGCTCAAACACATTTTTATTCATCAAAATAGGAACCATTACAATCAACACATTTTGGACAAGAAATAAGTTTGTATATTCCTATAGTGTAAAAATCTGTGCTTTGGGATTCTACGAGCTCTTGGAAAGCATTTTCTGCATCCTGCTGGTTGTGGAAGTGTTTTCCCTGCAAAAAGTTGTTGAGATGCTTGAAGTGGTAGTTGGATGGCAAGATATCAGGTGAGTATGGTGAATGAAGCAAAATTTTGTAGCCCAATTTGTTCAACTTTTGGAGCGTTGGTAGTGCGATGTGCAATCGGGCATGTCGTGAAGAATGGGGCCGTTTCTGTTGACCAATGCAGGCTACAAGAATTGCAGTTCTCGGTTCTTCTCAAAGATGTGCTGAGCATACTTCTCAGATTGGAATGGTTTCACAGGGATTCAGAAAGCTGTAGTAGATAAGACCAGCAGACCACCAGTGACCATAACATTTTCTTAGTTAAAGTTTGGCCTTGAGAAGTGCTTTGGAGTTTCTTTTCGGTCCAACCACTGAGCTGGTCATGGCTGGTTGTCATACAAAATCCACTTTTCATTGCATGCATGTCACAATCCAGCCGAGAAATGGTTTGTTGTGCAGAATAAGAAAAATTGACACTTCAGAACAATTTTTTTGATTTTCAGTCAGTCATAAGGCCCCCATTATTGAGCTTTTTCACCTTTCCAATTTGCTTCAAATACTGATCATAGAATGGTCGACGTTGAGTTCATGGGCAATTTTTCATGCAGCTGTAAGAGGATCAGCTTCAATGATTGCTCTCAAATTGGTCATTGTCAACTTCTGATGGCCAGCCACTATGTTCTTCACCTTCAAGGTTCTCGTTTCCTTTGCAAAATTTCCTGAACCGCCACTGCACTGTGCATTTGTTTGCAGTTCCTGGGCCAAATGTGTTGGTTCATGTTACAAGTTGTCTCCATTGCTTTGCGACCCATTCTGAACTTGAATAAGAAAGTTACTCGATTTTGCTTTTTGTCTAATATCATTTCCATAGTCTAAAATAAATATAAACAGCAAGTAATGTCATTAGCAAAAAAAAAAAAAAAAAACATAAAGCAAGAAATGTACATTAAAATGATGTATAATAGTCACATTTATTTAAGAATGTATTCCAGTATCAAACAGCAAATGTCAACAATGCAAAAACCACAGTTACATTTACACCAACCTAATACAGTTCACATTGTTACTTCTGGAGATATGTCTGGAAACAACTGCAAGAACAGTTATTTCAATATGTTAAAGTAGCCTTGAAAATAAATGAAAAAATTATACTGGGAGACTTGAATAGACAAATTTCCTTATCTCTTACCAGATAAGAAGAGAGATCAGAAAAGGGTTATTACTTGCAATATGTGCCATTTACTAATGTTTAGGGTTGTGAAAACTTGCTTATTAAAGAGAAGGCATCACATTAGATAACATTTATCTATTTTATTTCTATCCATTAATATTTCCCATTGATCAAAGACCTATTAAAAAGGATATAGTTGGGTTATATTCTTAGAACTCATAAAAATTACATTCTTAATCCAGATAACACCACTATCATAAATAAACTGAATTAAGGTGCAGAAAGTTCAAAGAATATGTCCAAAATTATACAAAAATGAATTTCCCATGTTTTAACATTAACAAAAGATCAAAGTTGCAGGAGCTGTATAATCAGTTTGTAGAACCAGAATAAAATTTTTACCACTGTCCTCGGTTTGCCATTTTTCCAATGTACTACACTCATGCACCCTGATTTCAAATCAGTATTACAGATTTAAATTCATCTTGGCCAACCAAAAATATTCTAAACTGAAGAAATGATGTACAATGAGGAGAGGAGAAATGTAAATAAATGAGCAGTTTCTATATTGTAACTCACTCCTATAAAAAGCAGGGCAATAGGGATATCAGGAAACATACAGGAAAGGCTGGAGTCCTCTTATTTCCCCCAAATAAGCATAAAAGAAAAATTGTGATCTTCACATTTTTCTATCAAAAGTTAAGAACACCTCTAAGTATTCATGAGATTATAATCTGAAGTTTTGTAAATATATCTTTTGAGCTTATTTATTTACTATTTACCTATCTTAGGTGGAAGGACGTATTTATAACAATGCTAATGATACTTTATTCAGCCACAAGAATAAAATCTTCAGTACTTATCAAGTTCTCTTTCAAAAGATATTTGCAAAAGCAAAGTGCAGAACAGTATATATAGTAAGCTCCTATTTGTGTAAAACAAGGAAGCTATATTCATTTCAATATGCACCGAAAATTACAAGGACACATGAGGCATTTCTAATAAGTGTAACAAGAAAATGAGACAGGCTATGGTGGGAAAGAAACCTACTTGTACTATTTATATTTACTCTTTGGTACTGTTTGAACAGTCTTTATAAATAATGTTTATAAAATATTATTTCAAATAAAAAGAAAGCTATGATACTGATACTATTAGAATAAACTCTCAGTTAACTGGCACCGATGCCAGATAAATATAGTTATTATTTCTTCAACATTTTTGCCGATTGCTTGAGTTCCAGTTAACATAACGTTCACTGTAGTACTATAGGACACAAGAGTTTGTTCTTCACTGCCACACTCAAAGAATTAAGATTCACAAAAATAATCTTAAATATCTAGATTCAATCTAAATATAAAGTTTACTCCCCAATTCTATCTTTATATTAAAAACAAACAAAAACACTTTGTTCTTCAACTTTTGAATAAAGGTATACTAATCCTACGTGTTATTATCTTCATGGAAGTTCAAGCATTCACTGGTATCACTGTTTAAGTTCTAAAAAGCCTGTTAAACATCTGCCATTTTATAGTCTTCTATAAATAACTGGTAAAATTTCAAGTTCACAAGAAATTTTGTACTAATTATATATATATAAAATAGCGATTTCAATGAACCCCACTACTCCAACATAAACAGAAATCACATAAAAGTGCATAAACACAAAGTAAAATAACACTGCTTCTTAAAAAAAAACATTAGAAAAGGTAATTCAGTTTTAATTTATTTTCATCACGTTTTCTTCATGATCCAGATACTTTAAAATGCAAAGAAAATTAACTTTTTATGATATGTCAGGGACTGGAACTAAAAAATTTTCAGACTGCAAATGAGTTATACAAATGAAAATATCAAATGGAGATCCAGTTATCAAAATGAAAGCACTCAACATATTAAAAGTTCACAATTATTTGTTTAGAGCACATAAAAAAGTCAGCTTGCTAACCAACTGTTGTGATTTTAAAGAACTATTGCAGAGATTTGAAGAAAATAGATTTATTAGTTAACTTATAAAGAGATTAAAGAGCTTGAAACAGGTATTAAAAAGAAATTTGTGCCTTTATTAGAATGGCATCAGGCTTTAAATATACCAATTTTGGTAATCAAATTATTCAATTTTTAATAAGAAATGACACTACAGAACTGCAACACTGGTCCAACAGTCTTTACTTTTCCTTTAAAGTGACAAACAGAATGCGAGTAATCAGAAAGCACTAGCAGGCATCAGTTAATCCAAGACACTAGCTTCTTAGTTCCAAAGCACTTGCAAAGAAAACCATTGGGGCGGCACAGGCAGATGGAAGCAATTCGTAATAACTGGAATCCCATGAGCATGTGTGTAGTCTCATGAGGCTATTTTCTTAATTTATCCTTTACTTGGTCACCTTTTTGTACTCAAATACTAGTTTTTCTTTGACTTTTGTTCCTCAAAGTATAAAAAGTATGAAATATAAACAAGCTCTTGCACTGCACACTTAGAAGTGTACAATTCAAGCATTATAGAGCTATCTACATACTGATAAATCCCATCAAATCTCAGATAATCCAATAATATACAAAATATCAGGGCACAGTAAGAACTAAAACCCACTTCTTTTTGTTACACATAAGATTCAAATATTCAATCTAAAGAAAAACAATCATTTTGGCTCTCCTCTACGTTCGCATGTTGATGTACTTATTAAAATATTCCTGTATAATTATGTTTTGGTCTTATCATTTCAAGTCAGGTTTAAAACCTCAAAACCAGTCATCCAGACAAAACAGGTAATCAGAAAGACTATTTCTTCCCCACCTCCCTAACCCCAATAACTATGAAGTCAATTTTACGACATGACTCCAAACACTGGATTGTGACGACAAATGCTAGGTCCAATTTCTTCATAATCCTTTTTGGTGTGGCATACTTGGTAGAACTCAGGCTGAAAACAAAAACATATTTTTATAAAGGTTAAAAACCTACCACTTTTCAATATGCTTTACAATGTATTTGTTAAATCTAAGATGTTTATCATTAGTCCACCCATAGTACTTGAACAAAGCTTCGAACTTCTAGCAACCACCCATAAATCTATCTCAGAACTGAAAAGAAGCACTTACGTAACTCATTTTTCCTCACCTCCTCCTCAACACCTGTTTGTCCTACAGGATTTTGAAATTTCTAGGAATGAAGGTTGATTCTCAAATGCCCAGCCTATTCTGAGGCTTCCCAAATTATATACTGAATCAATAATCTAAGCAGCAGCATTAATCTGGACTACAGGTTTAAACCACTCTTAGTTACACTACAAAAACTTATAGATCAATTTGCTTTCCTCACTCAAGGTCTGAGGATTACTTTTACAGACAAGACTATTTGATGTTTCTCTGCAGTCTCTCAAAGGGCAAAGGTAGGTTATGAGGCAAAATTGAAGATGACAAAAACTAAAGAAGAAAATTTTTATCTCTTATTTGAAATGTTTTTAAACTCAAGGTTGTATAATATTCAATAATTCAGATAAAAGCCCCTTCATTTTATTTAATATTTTGTACCTTATGGGATAAAGCATCAATACTTACTGGGCTAATGAGGTTAAAATTTCTCTTAAAGAGGCTTTAAGATGTTTTGGTTTGGAAAGAGGGCTCTTAGAACAATTTTCTGTACTTAGTTCAGAACACCGTACTTCCTAAGCAATGAAACAGTATTCCTAAAAGCATTACTCAAATGCTTTTAAAAATTTGCACAGAAAAAACAATGACATTCTGATATCTGTTATTACCACAGGGCTAAAAGAATTTACCCTATAGATAAATTTAAAAACTCTAAATGCTCACTCTAAAAAAATGTCCAGCAAGCAAAGAAAAATATAAACACTAAATCCAAATGACATGCACATTTTAAAATACCATGACATATTCAATTTTAAAACTTTAAAAATTTAAAGAAATTTCCCTTGTTCTACTAAATAATTTAAGTACTGAGGGATTCTTCTGTCTATAAAAAGAATGAAATTATAAAAGTAAGTATCATCTCATTTACCGTGGAAGCCAGCATTGATCCTCCAAACCAAACTGCATATCGCTGCATGTGGTGTGTAATGACTTGCACATCAATAGGTTTGGGCTAAAAAAAGACATGGTAAGAAAAGTTCAATAGTAAATTAAAATAACAGTCTCTATTATTTAATATTAAATATAAATGTACATACTCAAAAATAAAGTTTTTATGGGATGCCAGGATAGATCAGCAGGTTGAGTGCTTGCCTTGCAACCACAAGGTTTGAGGATTGAATCCTGGCCTTGGACTGTGTAAACCCATGTGCTGAACTGAGGTGGTGTAACTGGTAACTGCTGGGATTGTTTGGTGGCAAGATTCTCGCCTCCCATGCAGAAGGCCCACAGTTCACTTACCACCCCACGTGGACCCACTCACCCATGTAGAACGAAACTATGTTAAAACTAATGATGTATAACGATTGAAGACTGCTCTGGGCCCTTTCCTCTTCATTCTCTCTCAAATAATAAAAATCCAATAAAGTAAGTTAGTTTTGAAAAGATGGGGGAGGCACATAGGACAATACAGAATACAGCAGAAAAACACCAAGCTAAATTTTGTTTTAAAAAAACAACCACAGTGAAGTTGGGAAAGAGAGTACCGGTAATCCAAGTAACTTGGGAACACAGTATTATGATTATGTCCTCTGGTTTAAGCTAAAAACTAAGCAAATATTGAACTCTAGTTTGCAGGCCTATTTCTTAGGATGGATCAACAATTCTGAAACATACACACACACACACACACACACACACACATAAATTCCAGGATTGAGCAAAAATATCAATATATTGTAGATAATGGAAGCCAGGTTTCTTACTGTCAGAGGGTACTATAACTATGGAAAGGTAGAGGGCTAGAATGACCCTTCTGGTATTCTGGAACTGGCAATATCAGTATGAATTCACAGTTTTTAACTTATACAGAAAACTAGATATAGATGTGTGTGTATACACTCACATATTCATCCTAGTTCTGATTGCCAGCAACTCCCAGTAGCAAATAACTAGTATCCCAAACTTGGTTTCTTAATAGCATTCTCCACTAAAATGGACAAGGATGCCTTGGAAAAAAAAAAAAAATGGCTGACTCCTAGACTGGAGAAGAGAACGCAACACACAGGATGAGCCTGGAATATCTTGCTGTGTCAAAAAGTAAGAAAGTGCCTGAACAATAATGAGACCAGATCAAAAAATATAAAACATAAAAGCCAACTGGAATGGTACCCACTGGCTAAATCTGAGAAAATTTGACCATCAGAATTAATTATATTAACATTAATAATATGTTGGTATTAAATCACAGTATTAATATAGCGTATATAGAATATGAGAAAGAAAGGGAGAAAAGGAAGGAGGGAGGGAGGGAGGCATGTATGTACATTGTATATATACAGTAGTCTCATTTAACCGATACCAATGGAGATTGGCAGATGCCAGATAAATGTAAGTAGACTCTTGTCTTCATGCCGGTGGCTTGAGTTCCGGTTAACAGAGTGTCTACTATAAATATATTGATAGAAAGAGAAAAATAAATATAAAATGCTAACATTTGGGGAAATGTAGGTGAATGATATATAGGAACTCTTACCAGTACTAGTTTTGTAATTTTTCTGTAAGTATGAAATTATTTCAAAACAAAGTTTTAAAACTTACGAGTCATAAAAAAATATGGTTTATGTTTCAGAAAAGCTATTTGGTTGCCATTAAAATTACAGACTGAAAAAAAATAAAGCCAGATTTAGAAGATAAATAAAGACATTATGAAGATCTAAAAAACAATGATGGAGGTAAGATAAGAGGGGAGGCAGAATCCTCCTGTGTACAAGATTTTCCCTATCACTAGATATGTGAGTGCTGACATGACTCGGGGAGGTGAAGGAAGAATCCCTCATTTCTTATTTAAAAATGTACCAGAAGCTTAAAAAATATGTTAAATATTTTCATTTATTGAAATACTATATACTCAAAAACAGCATTTTTTTTTCTTCATTTCATGTAGCTGTAATGAGTCATTACAAACTAAACTACTTAAACATACTTTTTACTGCACACCAAGGAAAAGGTTTAAGATAAACAAAATTTAGGGGCTGAAAACAGACAACTGTCATGCGATTTCCCAAAAAGCAGCAAACCCTAGAGTGTTGTTTTTTACTTGTAAATAATTCTGAATTACTGTGGAAGTCTCAGATGAAACTCTCATTCTTAGTAATTTTACAAGATGAATAAAATGTGTTTTATAAATGTACCCTGTGAATCAAAGTTTTGTTTCAATATTTCACATTTAACAAGAAAAACATAAAGTTTACTGAAAATCTGTCTCATAAATACAGAAAACAGACATCTGAGAATTTAAAATTAATTTTGATTTTTTCCAGTTAAGCCCAAAGACTCCAGAACATGTTAACATAAAGGTTATTTTGTTAACTTACGAATTTGATTTCACACTATGAGGCTGCTATGGGAGGGGCTAGAGTCAGTCTGTGAAAGTAAGCTTACCACACAACATCCGCTTCTCCTTTTCAACTCTGTTTTATTTTTCTGCTACAGAGGTATTACTATTTAAAATTTTGTAGAACCATACAAAATATTATACCTGGTATATATAGAAAGACTCTACCTCTCCACACACAGTTATCTGTGAGAGATTTTTTTTTTTAAATCTCCCTCATAACACAATTAAGAGTATTTTCCATAAATGTAGATAACATCCTAGAGAAAACAACCAAGACTATCATAGACATGAATCTATATTAACCACTTTCCATTAGAATATCTGACAGATACCTCTTATTTTCCTTAAGAGGAGCAAAAGTTGGCAGACATGTCCCATCCCCATTATAATAAAGGCACCCTCAAACTTTACCAATAATTGAAAAAACCAACCTTCAATCTACCACCACTCAGTTCCTCACTCAATTTCAGCCTGGCATCTACAGTTCTTTTCAAATCTCGTTGTAAACGACGTCCAAAGTCCCTGAACATGGTTGACCCTCCAGAGAGGACAATATTCTATATTAGTGGAGAAAAATAAATAAATAAATAAATAAACAAACAAACAGATAATTATATAAATAAGACAGACCTTTATTTAAAAAAAATAAAATATTTTAAAGATGTAAGAAATAGAACTCAAATCTTATCTTTTTGCAGAAGGGTGTTTTCAAATTTAATATTTAATAATGGGTAGAA
Source organism: Craseonycteris thonglongyai (assembly GCA_004027555.1). NCBI lineage: Eukaryota > Metazoa > Chordata > Mammalia > Chiroptera > Craseonycteridae > Craseonycteris > Craseonycteris thonglongyai. Next base: position 12,998 of record PVKE010008963.1, on the reverse strand, counting down.
AATAATTAATCCTTTTTAAAAAAGTATGACCTCGAATAACAATTTAGCTGTAAATACTGACCTTGTAGAGAGGGCGTCTGACATCGATAGGACAATTCTGAATTACTTCATCTACAACTTCTGAGATAGGTTGAGTAAAGTCTGGATTAGCAAACTGAAAAGTAAGTAAAGTTGGACATATGTTAAAAATTAGATCACTACTGACTTAAATATCACAATTAAAAATTAAGTTTTTAAATAGTTACTTTTAACCTTATCCCATTTCTATAATGTTTTAAACTATCAATTTTCCATCTCAAACCTACCTCCTTAAACCAGTATGTTCAAAAAATTGTACAGTATGTTATATAACACACCTTTATTTACCACCCCAAATAAACTCTACAACCTTGGAAGCTGTCAACAGTTTTAAAAAATTTAATCCTCAAAACATGCACAGAAAATATTAACAAACTAGCAGGAAATATGTTCTATAATAATCATTTTAAAAAGTGTTATTATCCTGTCAATATAAAACTTGCAAATTCTATACATTGTCCTTTGTTAGCCATACTCTTTAGTATTTACCTAAAACACACACACAGACGAGATTAACCTTCCTATAATAATTTATCTTTGAGATAGTTTATGTGCTATACCATGAGCAAGTAAAAGGCAGCAATAGGGTCATTCATTCCCCTGCTATCCTCACCCTTCTCATAGCAGTTTATAATTGAGAATATACAAAAATAATATTTATATAATATTTATATAACCTGGATCTACCCATAGAAACTCTGATTTGAATATATTTTTTGATAAAGCTTAGAGAGCATAGTGCTGTAGAATCCCAGATGACAACAAATAGAATGATATGAAGTAAAGCAGCAAACAATGACTATTTAGTAAATAAATGAAGATAAAAAGAATAAACCATAAACAAACTAACAATATATTGTTGGAGGTTATTCAATACATTAATAGTAATAGGTTCAACTTAGGGTCCCTATTAAAAATATTTTACCGTATTTTCCGGCGTATAAGACGACCCCCTAATTTTATAGTTAAAACATAGGTTTAGGCCTATATTCGCTGTATAAGACTACAGCCTCGGAAGTGGGGGGTAGTCTTATACAGCGAATATAGGCCTAAACCTATGTTTTAACTGTAAAATTGGTCGTCTTATACGCCCAGTCGTCTTATACGCCGGAAAATACGGTAGGCCTTTTCTTTCACTTTCGGTTAAAGAACCAGTCCTGCTTCTTCTAACTGTTCCTTGATAAGGTCTTCATTACACTCAAGAAAATATACATTAATCCAAATAGTTTTGTTAAAAAAAAAAAATCAATTTCCTATTAAAAAAACTAACAAACTGATTTCTTCTAAAAATAGTTCTTTCTAATATTTGTGATGAATTTAGCAATTCAAAACTAAATATCCTTACTCTTTCATATAGTTATCTTCAGTGTTCAAGTTCAGACACCTATACTTCATCTAATCAAAATAAAAAGACAGAGTGAATCCTTCAAATGACAGGAACTAAGACATAGAAACATCTAACACTACAGGAGAAAGAATATTAAAATTCACTTGGGAAGTGATAGTTCATGATACATAAACAGGTCTATTCCCAGAAAGCATGATGAACTGAACACATACCCAATCTTGTTCTCTCTCTCTAATAAAAGCACTAATAAAGATAATTTTTTTAAAAGGCATAAAACCAAAAGCATGGAAAAAAACAGAATAGGAAGAAATAGCTACATAATTTGGTAAATTGGAATCTAGAAAGCAGATAAACAACACAATGAACTCCCCTTTAAAACACTTAAGTCAACAGTAGGGAAAACCAAGAACCAAGCTCTTCTGTATCATAAATCTCCCAAGAACTAGCTGTACCTATTAGTGCTAAAATTAAGTTAGAAAGAAAGCAAGGAGGAAGGCTGTCTGAAAGTCTCTCTAAAACACAGTTAAAATATCAGATCCTCTCTAAAGAAGTCATTCAAATGCCTCCTCCGCATTCAAGGAGAAAACTGGCTAATTTAGTCTCTAAAGGAAATAAATTAAGAGTCCTAGGACTCTTACACACAGCTATAATAAAGGGAATGAAAGCTAAAAGGGGGATTTAAGTGAAGGCATGCGGCCTCTACTGCTGACACAAATGCCAACCCTCTTCCCTCATTTGCCAACCTTTACTCTCCAAGTAGGAATCTTCTCTGGGAACTGGACTACCCAAAATGATCTACATGGACTACCTTATACACAGGGCATTCCTTCAAAGAAAAGGCCATAGTCAACAAGCCCCACCTCCAAAGCTCAGATTTCTAATAAGCATCTTAGTGTTTCCTTCTTAAATAACTCCCAAAGTCTCGGGCATGAAAAATGCAGGAAGCAAAACAAAGAGAAAAGGCAAATTTTAAGAAAGAGACTATGCAGAAAAAAAGATAATTTCAAAAAACCTACCACTAATATCCTCAGAGAATCAGAAGATATGCAACTATTAAACAAGAACAGGGTATCACAAAAAAGGACTATTCAAAAGCAGTAGGGGAAGCTCTTAAAAATTAAATGTTACCAGAAATAAAAAATTCAATAAAAGGTTCAGAAGTACCGTATTTTCCAGCGTATAAGATGGCCGGGCGTATAAGACGACCCCCTAATTTTACAGTTAAAACATAGGTTTAGGCCTATATTCACTGTATAAGACTACAGCCTCGGAAGTGGGGGGTAGTCTTATACAGCGAATATAGGCCTAAACCTATGTTTTAACTGTAAAATTAGGGGGTCGTCTTATACGCCGGAAAATATGGTAGAATAAAAAATATAACCTAGAGATTAGAACAAAAAGCAACTACAAGAGAAAATAGCACATCAGAATGCTACGGGACAAGGGAAGATATACAAGTACTGGAGAGAAAAAAAAAACAACAGGTCCTGTCCAAGGTTTAGAAAGCAGACAGTTTTTTTATTGTAAATTACAGTAATATGCAATGGAGTGATAGCTTCAAAACACTGAAGCAAAATAATTTCCAATCTAGAATGTGATATCCAAATTATCAAATAAGTGTGAAGAAAATGAATGCATATTCAGACATGCAAGGACTTATAAAAGTTTTCATCTCCCACTCACACTTATGATCAGGAACTCTATTACCAAAATAAAGTAGACAGTAAGAAAGAGAAGATATGGAATAGAGAAAAATGGGATCTAGCAAAAGAGACAGGCAAAGACAATCCCCAGAATGATGGTGAAAGAATAAGACAAGTCTATACCAGGTGCAGAAAAAAAGAGATTCCATTTGGGACATATCAGATGTACTGGAAAACTGATGAAAAAGTCCTATGCATCTGAATATCCTGAGAAGACAGTTATAAAACTTGTATAGAGTTTAGAGGTGAATTAATGATAATTATTTTACAACTAAGCAAACAACCTATGACTCCAGGTAAAACAAAATATAGAACAGAAAAACATTTCATGTTAAACTACATGGCTTAGATAGGAACAAAAATATAAGCACTGAATTTTTACCTAATAAATTATAATGTAACTATAATAAAATTATAATGTAACTATTGGGATGAAAGGGTATGAAAAGGTACTGTTTGTGGTGGGGAAAAAAGAGAGAAAAGGTAAATCCTCCTTATAGTTAGCTGGAAGTTGACAGAAAATGCTTAAAACTGAAATAACCTAAAAGTTGTAATATAGCCAAAGTAATTTGCAGCTATGGAGGTAATCACCAAAAGAAATCAACTAAAAAGTTTTGAACTGCTTAGCTCTAGGGAAAAAAATAAATAGAGAAGAATACAGGGTACTCCCAGTTTTTAATAGATTAGAATTTAAGTAACTAGAATTTTTAAATAATGTGCACTTAACCAATTTTTAAAAACAAAAAAAAAAGGAAAATAGATTTCTCATAGAAATTACTTACAAGGCAAAAAAGCAATGGAGAGTAAAAGATGTAGCTAAGTTTTAAAAACTTAATGAAGTATACTTGGTATATTAAACAAATATTACTTAAGTTAATTAATAAAAAAAATTATGTGTGAAACATTATCAGCAAGATAAATTTTCATTCTGACAACTTTACCTTTCCTAAAAATAACACCACAAAACCACATTTTATTTAAAAATCTAATGTTTTGAGGTTGTTAAGACAGTCAAGACAAAAGCTACGGATATTGTAGAGTATTCCACTCAAATGCTGCCTCCTTTGAAATCCAATTCCTCCTTTTTTCATGCTGTAATCTATCTTGTGGTAATTATCCTATTCATATAGGACTAGGTTCAGATCTTCTACGATACTCTAATTCCGGTCTTCAACTTAAGGTTTTAATATCTCTTTTCAACATTTTCAACTTCAAAACAATTGATGTTCCTTAACTCAAGTGACCTTTAATTCACTACTTCAGCCAGTCACATATACATGGCCTCATAGGAAAATTTGCCCTGACTTGCTATATGGTTATCTTTCTCCATCCTCTTGAAAGCCCAGTAAAACAGCAGAAGGAAATGAAAAGAAAAGGTAAATGCCCAAGGAAGAAAAAAGGAGGCAAGGAAACAATGAATAAAATATTTCAACCCTGTTTGGAAAACAAAATAGGACTATTACATTCTGAGTGCTTCGAGAGGGGCATACTGCTAAGAAGTGAATCAATTTACCCTGTAGAACCCTCAAAATGCCAGAGATGGAAGGTATAAGAAAATATACAAAGAAAGGTAAAACAAAGCTTTAAAAATGTTATTAAAATTCTCAATATAAAGTAGAGACCCCCAGGTTCCCTTCCATACCTTGCATAACCAGACTGTTAAATTACAACTTCCATAAGTAAGTGAAAGAAAGAACAGAAAAATGACACAAATGAAGAAATGAGGCAAAAATTTAGAAAAAAAATAAATTTTAAGAGAAAAATGGGAATGCTAAGATAGCTCAGCGGCAGAGCACTTGCCTTGCAATCATGAGGTCTGGGGTTCGATTCCCAGCCCCAGCTTGTGCAAACCCCATATGCTAAACCACACTGAGGTACAAATGGTAACTGCCAGATGGAGGCAAAGGTTCTAGCCTCCCAAACAGGAATCCCAGGTTCAGTGACCACCCCACAAGGCTCCACATCCACCTGTGTGGAATAAATTGGTAACTGCCAGATGGAGGCAAAGGTTCTAGCCTCCCAAACAGGAATCCCAGGTTCAGTGACCACCCCACAAGGCTCCACATCCACCTGTGTGGAATAAAACCATGTCACAACTAATGATGTACAACTATGGAGGATGCTCTGGGTCCTCCATCCTTCTCTCTTTCTCTCTCTCACCTTCTCTCAAAACAATAAAATAAATCTTAAATAAAATTAAAAAAAAATCAAATTGCACTACTGTCTCAAAGTGAACATTCTATAAATAGCATAGATAGTATAATACTACTGAGTTAGCCAATAACTATAACATACGTATGGACAAGGGTTAGGGAAAAGGTCTAGGAAAAAAATCAACTAACCTAAAAGGAGGTTAGTACACAAACTATTTACATTGATCAATCAAGAATCAGCAATACAAGCACAGTATCTGCAAATCTGGACACAATTATCCAAAGTATTGGCTCAGTATGTATGAGCTAGTGGTTGCTCTGTAGCACATAAGAAGGGTCGGGGAATAGGAATGAGAAACTGCCAGTTTTGTTTTAAGCCTGTCTAGTGTTGACTTTAATTATGTGAATACATGCTCTTACTTTAAAGGCTAAAAAAAAAAAGTGCTTTCTATATTCTGAAAACTCATCTATAATACTTGTCTGACCACAATGCCTACCCGGTATTTATCCTTCTGGTGTCCACTCCTTTACTTCTAATCTACAACTAAATGCCAGTTCATCATAACCTCCATCCCTCATTATCTCTAAGTCAAGCATGTTCAATCTGTGGCCCAGGATGGCTTTGAATGCAGCCCAATACAAATTCATAAATTTTCTTAAAACATTATGAGTGTTTTATTTATTTATTTATTTTTTAGATCATCAGCTATCATTATGTGTTCTATGTGTGACCCAAGACAATTCTTCTTTCAATGTGGGCCAGGGGAAGCCAAGTGATCAGAAATGAGGCCCTCTTCTGAGTATAATAATTCAGTCTTTCTGATTTCCTCTTCTTTATGCTGTAACACTTTAACCTGTGTTTTATCAAAACCACTTGTTTGCTCCTTTCCCACAACTGCCTGGGGGTGGTGGGTAGAGGAACATGACACTATTGTATGAATCCATGTTTTGGGTATCTAACTTCAGTAGTGACCCACTATTATCAATATAGTTACCCTCTCGGGGAAGCTGGGATGGCTCAGTGGGTTAAGTGCTCACTTTGCAGCGCTGGGGACCAGGGATCGAATCCCGGGCCCGGCCCGTGCGGAACCATGTGCTGAACTGGGAGCTACCCCAGTTCACTTCTCTCTCTGTCTCTGTCTCTGTCTCTCTCTCTCTCTTGTGTCAAAAATAAATAAATAAATAAATAAAAATATATTAATATAGTTACCCTCTCAATTCTCAATAGTAATTATAAGTCACTATTTTCTCCCAGCCCTTAACCTTAAACCCAATCCCTCTTCCAACACAACAGCTTGATTCCACTTCATGAAAAATAACTATGAACCATGATCATGAACATCCTCAGCTACTTGTATGCTCCTCTATCCCTCCCAGCTCCACATAGTCCAGGTTCTATAACTCAATGAAACTGGAATAATTCTTTTTAAAAGTAAAACTAATACAGAAAGGGAGAGGCCAAGGCAAAGGATTGTGATGCTAACATTAAGTGAATGTTTCAAGGAGTAAGATTAAATAGTGCCAGTAGCTACAGTGAGGTAATGGAGGAGACTTGAAAAGTACTCATGGGTTTTAAGCATTCAGATGGTTGGTAATTCTAGGGAAGCAGTTTCAATAGAAGCAGCTTGTTGCATCAGTGAGAGATGGAAGTTTGGGAACTGACAGTGTGGATATTCTGGAAGGTGGCTCTGGAAGAAAAGCATAATGGCTGCTGGGGACTGGTAAGATGTCAGTTGAGAGGATAAGGCAATTCCCTAACTTCCATCTCTCACTGATGCAACAAGCTGCTTCTATTGAAACTGCTTCCCTAGAATTACCAACCATCTGAATGCTTAAAACCCATGAGTACTTTTCAAGTCTCCTCCATTACCTCACTGTAGCTACTGGCACTATTTAATCTTACTCCTTGAAACATTCACTTAATGTTAACATCACAATCCTTTGCCTTGGCTTCTCCCTTTCTGTATTCTTCAATATTCTTTGCAGGCTCCTCTTACTCTACCTGTCAATATAATGTCAGTGTTCACAAGGGCCTCATTCTTTCCTTTCTTCCCATTCCATTTCCTTTCCCTGACTAATTTCTTCCTTTGTTCCACAGGGGATGATGACTTCACATCTATCCTCACTTGAGAACACACATCCTAGTTCAAAACCCTTGGAATCCATTTTAAGATGTTTTAGAATCATTTTAAGATGCATAATAAACTCATCTCATGTTTCCACCTCACCTATTCTTCCCTTTTACTGTTCCTGATTTCAATGATGGCACACATCTAGTTGCTTAAGTTACAAACCTGGGAATTATCAGATTCTTCACATTCTTAATCCTCTCACATCTAGGCAATCAGTAAGTCATGTTGATTCTATTAGTTTTCTCTCACCTGTTTCCTCATTCTCATTGACCTTTGACACTATCATTCATCTAAAAAAGTTGCAATAAACTTATCTGTTTTTAACATAATTCACACCTGTTTCAATATATCCAATCCAGTACAGTCAAGTGACCTTTCTGATACCATACATTTATCTGTGTCACTTCTATGCTGCAGTTTTCTGTATAACTACAGAATCCAGAAACTCCTTTGCATAACATATTAATCCTTCATGAACACCCATCAGGATCCATTTCCTACCACTCTTTTCCTTTATACTTTTATTATCTAGTTCTCTCATAACACAAACTTCTACCCAGTTTATCTCCTGTGCAAGAAATAGTCGCACAGCACATTCAACTGTTACCTATTTCCTCTAAGAAATTTCTATTCTCCCAAGAAAACTTAGATGCTTTTTGCTCCTGTCCTCACCAAATACATACATTCATTAAAGCAATCATACTCATTCAGATATTCCTCTCTTTTTCTTTAAGCTTGGTAAGAGCAAGACAAATTAATTTTTGAATACTCAATGCTTAAACTGAGACCATAAAAATCACATTCACTTACTATCTGCTGACTGAATAAGAGTAGAAACTTAACATTAGTAATTCTATTAATAAAGTTAAATTTCTTATATTAAGCTACTAAAATTTTTCATTATTAAAAGCACATATTTTTCATTAATGTAATAGAGACTGTGTATGTTGATAACAATTCATAGAGACAGAGAATACTCATATTTTGCTAATAGTTAAATGTTGTTATGACGGTCAATTTAAGATTCTTTGTATAATGGTCATTTTACATGGGAGAAAGAAAAGGGGTTCTAGAACCCTTTCCAAAATATTTTCTTTAAATAATTATAAATTTTTAGGACTCACTTCTTTTCATGATTCTATATAAGCCACAAATATTACACATACCTTTCATTTTTCTAAATATATGAACAACAGTAACTGTTTAATCTGTTTTAACACAGCAATTTTTTTTTCATTAAAAATACGACTCAACTATGTAATTTTAGTATACAAAAAAAAAATCCTGAGATCAATGTTCTCTGAATGTTAGAAATGATTGATATTTTCTGCTGAATATGTTAAAACAATTCCATCTTAAATTACCTCTGGATGAAAAAAGATTTCAGGTCCCAAGAATCTCTCATAACCAACATCAATGGAAAATTCTTTCTTTGAGATAGCATTGATACCAGTATACTGCTTAATCCACTTTGATCCATCCGTGTCATACTTATTAAATTCTTTTACTAAATCTGGGCAGACATAACTATAGCGCTCCTATAAAAACAAAGAAACAATTAGGAAAAGTGAAAAAGGATGGCACATTTTAAGTAAACTAGAAATAAATTTTTTTAATCTTCAGGAAATAAAATTAGGAAATTAAGTTGCAGAAAACTTTGTTAGGATATTATTGTATGTGTAGTACAAATAAACAGCTCATCTCCTACATATAACTCCTGGTTTCATATATGAATAGAGTATGATTTGACAAATGAAGGAGTCAAGTTCTACTATTTTTCATGTCATTTCATGAAAAATTCATTGTCATCCAACATTTTATACCATTTCAGTAATTAATGAAGTCTATATTCTAGAGAGGACAAAGCATAAAATATACACAAAACTGAGTAATTAATAGTTGAAATATTCACACAAATCACTACAGATTCTTAACATTTGCCTGGAACAAAACTAATTACAGTCTGAGTAAATAAGCAAAAAAAAAGTCTGAAAATTTTAACTATGTTTTTCTGCCATATTATTATTACCTGCAAGTGCTGAATTGTTGTGTATTTGGTTATATGTCCTAAGTAAAAGTTGTCATCTAAAATACAATTCAAAACTTTTATTTTAGGCTATAATATTCTATTTGCAGTTTATGAACCTCTGATTACAAGTCTCATATTTCTTTTTTAAAAAAAATATACATTTCACATATTTTTATACATTAAGGATTCTATCTAAAATAGATATAAATATTATTATTGATAATCAGAAAACAGAAAGGGAATGTCAGAAAACAAAGGATAATTTGATTATGTAATATGAGGTCTTCTTTCTCCAAATCTCAGAATGACATAAAAATGATGAACCTTAAAAGACACTCAGACTGAGCATCAGTATTCTCTAGAACAGATTTAAATCCTTTGTTTGTTTTTGTTACTTTTTTAAACTCTGTAGGTTTTCCAAATGTTGAAATACTTGTGTTCATATTAATTTTCTACATATTTAATATTGTTGCTACCAATGTGGGTGACTTTTTGTCATCCATTTAGTAATTCCTTTACTACCTAGAAAGCAGTGAATTCATTTTCATTCCTAACCTTTGAAAAGCAAGGAAAACCCCACAATCATGCAAAGACAAGCAGTTAATAAAGTTATTTTGCCAGAGCAGTTTTGCTTTTACATATTCAAAACATACGTGAGAAATCCACTGAAATGTTTTAGTTATGTTAACAAACAATACATTTTAAAAGCAATGCTAAGTATTTTGATAGTTCATATGAAACACTGACATAACAGACTTATATAGCATACAAATGTGTATGACACAGCCTTCCCATTTTCTTCCTTCTATTTGCCCTATTACTTGAATCAAACTATTTTATAACCAAATCATCCAAATATATATATAAAGGGTCTATAACAAAATTGTAAAGATTAAAATAAGAAAATCAGTGAAGAAATTGAGATGGGGGACCTGAAGGAAACAAATTTATTTTTACAAAAGGGAATAATCACAAAAATATATGGTAAAATCAAATAGTATAAACATTATTATAATGTCAGTTCTCTCAAGTGTGAAATGTAGAACAGGCAAATTGATAATACCCTAAAATTTCCTTATAATAAATAGAGAGAAAACATTATATACAATTAAGGATAATAATTCATACTTGACTAACAAGATTTTTTGGTCTTTTTTTAAAACTTTCTAAAGAATTTTTCACGTTAATATTATAAATTGGATCTTAACTTCTAACTGAATTACACTCTCATCTTTATTTTTTACCTTTACTGCCTTAGCAGTTTCCAAGGATTGCTCTGGAGGGATTCCTACTTCTCGGTCTCTCAGCAATTGCTGAATAAAATATGTTATATCTCGTCCTGCGATGGGAATGTGCTTAATACAGCTGCCGATCACATACCCTTCAGCCTAGACAAAAAAAAAAGGAGGGGGGGGGCATGTCAAATTTACTTTCAATGTTTTTAAATTTTAAATAGTCATTAAAGACCACTATCTCAGATTAGTGTATTTGTATTCTCAAGTACTGTTTTAACCAAAAATTCTTCTAGTCTTTATTCCTCAATTGTATTCCTCACAGTTCAATCACAGAATTTATAACACTTGTACATATTATGAACAAGAATAGCCAGCAAATTAGGCATATACTCCCAATGATAAAAGTTTATAACCAAGACTGCAATGACGCAGCAACAAAGAAGTAATGATATCCAGAAGTATTAAATGTTTACATAGCAGGCTTTAGGTGATTTTTAAAATCTTCTATAATTCCAATAAAAATTTAGATTGCATTGTAGGAAATCTGATCACTAACTCACAAAGTACTATCACTTTTCCTAATGAAGTAGGTGGTACTAATTTCACAAGACTGAGACATTCCATGTCAAAAAATTAAGTTCTGCACAATGACTTAATAAATTTACTGATATAAGTCAGAAGTACAAGAAATAATGTAGAAAAACTAAGTTTCATTAACAAAGAATATCAGAGATGTCCTCGCATGCCCACAACAGAATATTAGGTATTAGATTCATCCTCTCACCTTAAAGATAAAACAGGACAAATAATATGAAATAAAGGTTTTCAGATATTGGAGAAGAGGCAGAGTAGGACAATGATCCCGAAGAGAAGGGAAAACAAACAAGGGAAGTGGCTACAAACATACCATCTCACAGACTAGGGAAAGTTCCCAGGTAGTAATAATGGGAAGGCGAGCCCAATCTGGTGGTCTCATTAAGCTGAAAACACACAATTTAGATTTCAGGGAGATCAAGGTGGCTACAGTTGGGAAGTTAGACTACTAAAGTGGAAAAAGCTGCACTGATAGAGTGCTCTGGAGATCTAAAGAGAGTTAGTTATCTCTTAGCTGACTAGTAACCATCACATGCATGTGAGAAAACCATCAAGGCCAGAGAAAGAACCTCTGGAGTGGGTAGTAATTCCCAAAACTCATACCTAGCTGGGAGTAGTTTGTACCCAGGGGTGTCCCAAAATACACACAAGATTTAAATTTTGCGTCATTTGTGCAGTAAAGTGTTGCCAACAACAAAAAAAAGACAGCGTGACAGCTATAGTTCAGGATTATTAAAAATGGAGCGCTACACGAAAGAACAATGCGTTTTCATTGTTGAGCAATGAAAATTTACAATTTTTAATTATAAACCTGTGTTTTCTATCAAAATTACTTCTTGCGTGAATTTTGGAACACCCTTTATTTCCACTACCCAGAGTTTAAAGACCTCAACTATAGAGGACTGATCAGAGTCCTCAGAAGAATACTGCTGCTTCAACACTACAGACAAAGAAGGCCTAAACAAAAGGTAGTTTTGGATATGCTTAATAACATTTTAAAGAAGCCCCTGAAAGGATCAAATTGATTCCTAGTAACTTAACTGTGTCTCAGAAACAAAAACATAAAGTATTTTAAGGATATTTTGAACTCCAGGAGTCCAAAAACCTAGTACATAACAATGTGAATGTATAGTACCTTATAAAAAATTATAAGTAAGCAAGGAATCAAACAAATACAACCCTTGACCAGCAGAAAATTCAACAGAGAGAGAAATGAAATGTCAAAAATATAGAATTAGTAGACAAGGGCATTAAAAGAGCTAATATAGTCCATATGATTAAGAAATTCAATGGAAACGAAATGAAAGATCGAAAAAGACCCAAACAGAATATCTAAGGAGAAAAAATCTGAAATTAAAAACACATTAAATTACATCTGGAGAAGCCGGGATGGCTCAGTGGGTTAAGCGCTCACTTTGCAGCGCTGGAGACCCAGGATCGAATCCCAGCCCCGGCCCTTGCGGACCCATATGCTGAGCTGGGGAGCTCCCCCAGTTCAGTTTTCTCTCTGTATCTCTCTCTGTATCTGTATATCTGTATCTGTATATCTGTATCTCTCTCTCTCTCTCTCTCTCTCTCTCGCTCTCTCTCTCTGTCAAAAACAATAGAAATAAATATTTAAAATAAATTACATCAGATCAGACAATAATACAGTGAACTTGAAGACATGAAAATAAGAACTAGCCAAAAATGATAGAAAAAAAACAAAAACAAAATGAACAGAGTA
>PVKE010008962.1:18584-46283 GCA_004027555.1 Craseonycteris thonglongyai | reverse complement strand
AAAAAAAAAAAAAAAAAAAAAAAAAAAAAAAAAAAAAAAAAAAAAAAAAAAAAAAAAAAAAAAAAAAAAAAAAGAAATACTTAATCTAAGGAGGTGTGATAACTGAATGTAAGGGGGGTGGGGATCAGGAAAAGGACATTAGGGAAAAGCTAAGGAAATCTGGATAAAGTGAACTTTAGTTAATATATCAATATTGGTTCATTAGGTTGTGAAAAATGCAACATATTAATGGAAGATGTTAGTAGAAAAAACTGAGTATAGGGTATCGGGGAACTATACTATATTTGCAACTTTTCTGTAAATCTAAAACTATTCTAAATTTTACAATTTATTTTAAAATAGTCAGGAAAAGTTTGAGTTGGAAAAAGATTATACAGAATTAACCAACCACTAGTAATTGCTGATGTTGGGTAATGGGCATAATGAGGGTGTGTTACATTCTTCCATCTACTCTGAAGGAATTGGCTTGACATGTTCATAATAAAATGCAGAAAAAGTATGAAAAATGTAACTTTCAGTTGAGCTGGGTGGAATACACATTGGTAATGTTGTTTTGTGAAATTCTGTGTACATTTGAAATAGTCCATAGAAGGGTGACCAGCTCCGCCAGCAAGGTGTAGTGATGGCTGGCACCCCCACCACATACACACCCACACACACAACTGGAAGGACAGGCGGGTGCCTGGAGGTCAGAGAGCACCCATTCTCACCGCCTGCAGCTTGTCCAGGTTGTCCTGCAGCACCTTCTCCGTGTGCCTATAGGCCTTAGCCACCAGCAGCCGAGCTTCCTGCGAGTAAAAGAGAAGAGCTCTGTAATGAGCACAGATAACCACTACTCACATCTACAGCCTGGATCTGGCACCAAAGCACATGAAAGGACCACAGGTTCAGGAACACAGCCTTTTGTCTCACAATGACCAGGAGCACTGAGCTGCCAACAGTTTCCCACCTCCATCCCACCCTCTAGGAATGCCCTAGTTCAGGCCTGCCCACCAGTCAATCATACCCACATATGCCCCACCAGTTCCTGGAGGACAGAGACGTCCATGCCTGTAGCTGCCTGACATGCTTGTGCACCAGGCCACCTAGAGGTGCCCCAGGACAGGCCATACACCGCCCTGGTCCCAGCTCCCACAGACAATGCAGTGCCTCCCTGCTGGCCACAGGGATCACTGGCACTGGCTTGGTCATTTGATGTATGTATTTGATTTATTCTTCCCAGATCCTATCACCTACAGTTTCATCAGGAGTCACACAGGTCCTCCTCTAAGAACACACACTCAGCAAGAGGCAGGAGGAACAGCCACCATGTGGGGGCACACAACAGGATTCAGCTCAGCACAGTGGGGAGCCTCCTCCAAATACAGAGCTGCAGTCTTCACATGGCAGAGAGCACAGTGTCAGCACAGGAGACGTGTCCCCCACCCCCACTGTGGTGCAGGATGGAGCAAAGGCCAGCACAGGTGTGGCAGCGGGGTCCACGCACTCACATGGTCCATCATCTGTTGGAGGCCCTGGCTGAAGGGGCGCCGTCCGATGCCCGATGGGCCCTCCCGAGCCTCAGGAAAGGAGATGGGCCCAATGCTCGGTGCCATCCCATATTGCTTCACCATGGAGTAGGCAATGTGGGTGACCTTCCTCAGGTCGTCTTGCGCTCCTGGAGTGTGGGGTCAAGAAACAGTTTTGCTGATGATGCTGAATCAGGGCACCCTGGGGATCCCACTGGCACACACCTGGGCCTGACATCAAATATAGAGTTCCCAGGGGACAACTGTCCCTGTTACTGTTCCTTAAAAGGGAGTATGGAAACCTTTTTTTTATTTAATACTATTTGGTTTAAAAAACAATGGGGAAGCCAGGATGGCTCAGTGGGTTAAGATCTAGCTTTGCAGACCCGGGGTCAGTCCTGGCCCTGGCCCATGGGGGACCCATATGCTGAACTGGGGTGTGTGCTTCCCATGTGAGAGGCCCCAGTTCAGTTCTCGCTAGGGTGAGCTTACCATGTATGGGAGACCCCAGGTTTGGCCCCTAGCTAGCGGGGACATGCCTCCCAGCCCCTGACCCCGTTCTTGCCCTGTGCAGCCCCTACCCCCATGTGTAGAAGGAAACCATGTCAAAAACTTATGGTGTGCAAATATGGAGACTGCTCTGGGCCCTCCCCCTTCTCTCTGTCTCTGCCTCTCCCTCTCTTTCTCTCTCTGTATCAAAAACAATAAAATAAATCTTAAAAAAAACACAACACAAAACTACTCAGCGTGCATATTGGCATTCACTTTACAGGCAGTTTTCCAGCACAAGTCCAGATATGCACAATGCACACCTGCTAATAAGGAACCTCAACGTCACAGGCATTGAGCAGGGAGTGTTTTCCACCTAATCTCTGAACATCCCAGTGAATTAACAGCTTGAGAACAGTGAAGTTGCTTGAATTACCAATAATAACCAATTAAATGCATCTATAGTCTGCATGTACGTAAGTTTTTGTAGCAAATTATTTAAAAGGTCTTGCTTAGTTCCAAATCTCCTTTAACCAAAACTCATCTTTTTAAAAAACATTTAATGTGGGGAAGCCGGTATGGCTCAGTGGGTTAAGCGCTCACTTTGCAGCGCCAGGGACCCAGGATCGAATCCGGCCCCGGCCCCGTGCGGACCCATATGCTGAACTGGGGAGTTCTCCCAGTTCAGTTCTCTCTCTGTCTCTATATCTCTCTCTCTCCCTCTGCTCTCTCTGTCAAAAACAATAAAAAAAATAAATAAAAATAAAATAAAATAAAATGCTATTGCTAAAAAATTAAAAAAAACATTTAATGAAATTCAAAGTATATTTGCATCCTACTATTCAAATCCTTCCATCAGACTCCTTCCCCACCCACCCCATGCAGAAAGGATATGGATGTAAAAACACTGTGAGAACTCCAGGCCCTGCACAGCCAGCTGCTCACCGGAAGTAACCTTGTTGAAGGAGATGGCCTCTGACACACGGCCACCCAGGGCCATACACATCCGCTCAAACAGCTGCTCTTTGGTGAAGAGGTGCTGGTCTCTCGGGAGCATCTGAGCAAAGCCCAGTGCAGCATTAGTCCGAGGAGCAATGGAGACCTGCAGAACGTTAGGTGGCCTGAGTTTGCAGGCAGGATGCCCGCTTCAAACATGAAGGTGGGGCAATGAAAGATCTTTAATTGGAGTCTTTCAAAGCAGTTGAGCAAGTCTACACTGTCTCCATTTTCATAACAAGAGGATCCTATCATTAAAGGAAACCAGCTCACCCACTGTGGGTGTGTCTTCTTTACACATTACTACATATATAAGAAGGAAAAAAACAACAAAGACAGGGCCTCTTACAACAAAACTAGGAGGTGCAGGAACCAATGCCACTGAGCACCCCCACCCCCAGCCCCCTCCTCCCCCGCCACTCGCCACCTCTGCTTGGAGCACCCTGACCAGGAAGCTATGAAGGGGACACTGAGACTATCCTTGTCTTTACCACCCTCCACAGCGCATAACACCCGATGTGTGCATGACTCCAGCAGGACAAAGCCTGCTGCCTGAGCAACAAGGACCACAGCTGCTGTTTCTGAGGGTATGGCAGCAGGAGGGCCACCTCACAGTGCCCTGAGAATCAGAAGGGGAAACTTAAAATCCAACACTAAAGTAAACTACAACTGAAAGGCTGGAAATAATCAAACAGCAACAGAAACTTCACCATCTTTCCTTAGCAAAGTACAAGCCTTGGGAGGGAGGTTTTCTCATTACGACTAATTTATGAACTTTAGCCATTAAATGAAGCAAAATGTCTAAGAATAGGAAATTTTTAATTATGAAATTAATACATCATGGATTTTTCTGCATTACCTACTTTTTGGAGAGACTGCATTAAAATATTTATCTTGATTACTGAATTTTTTTAGTAACCCACAAATATCACAACCTAGGACACTGTCCCACCTCTAAGGTGACCAGACGTCCAGCTTTTGGCGGGACAGTCCCGATTTTTAACAATTTGTCCTGCGTCCTGTAGCGTTTTAAAAAAGTCCCGATTTTTGGAAAGAATGCACGACAAGCTAGGGAACGGCGGGAGATAGACCAAATTTTTAATCAAGAACCCCCTCCCCCCACCGGTCAATAGTGTACCGAATGTTAAAATCTGGTCACCTTACACCTGACTCATCCTAGGCCTGGCTCTGGTCACCTTAGTGACTGCTGCCATCTACCAGGGGTGATTGCTACATGTAGTCTCTCACAAAACAATAGACTTCCAGCCCTCTATAAGCATATTTAAAAAAAAGGAACTAACCAACCAGACAATCTGCTTTGCTACAACTAACACCAGTGTTTGACATTAAACCTAAAATACCAGGCTGGGGATTGCTACACTGTTCCCATGTTTGGGTCTTAGGGAACTGCCATCCAGCCCCTTCCCAGCTGGTGAAACTGAACCATGGGCACAGGCTCCCAGTGGCTCACTCACTCACGTCTGTAAGGAGGGTACAATTCAGCCCATGCCCTCACTTGACTGGCACCTGCATCCCAAATATTTATTTTTAATGGTCATTCAAGAATCTCCTGGTCATGAATTCACACATTTTGGGGGACCTATGATATTACCATTTGACACAAATTTTCAACAAGCTTATAAATGTCTCTAAGACTAGTGCTTTTTAAAACATGTACTGAACTCATTTCTTTTTAAGCTTAGGAATAATTAAATCAATACATTTTAAAGCTGATAGTAAACCTAGCAATTCTTAATTCCAAGACTGAGTGTAGATGGGGAATGAGACTCCCAATTAATCATGTGGCTTTCCAAAGGTCATGTTCATGACTGGACTCCACTGGTTCAGATGTAAGAACTCCTCCTGCCCTATGCTTTGCATGTGAGAAATCCTATGTAGTCACCTCCCACCTATTCTCAGGTAAACCTCAGACTGTACTTTCTCTTCACTGACCACAAACACGTGGTACTTCCAAAGTCAGCTTTGTTCAAGGGCAATTTGATGTCATACCCTCCAAGATTCCGAATCCTTCCCGGCTCACACCCTCTGACACCCTACCTTCATCACAGCCTCGGTGTGCTCCAGCAGCCAGCCGACCAAAGCATGGCCTGACTCATGAAACGCAACCACCTTCTGCTCTTCCTTTGAGAGGATCTTGCTCTTTTTGGCTGTCCCTGAAAGAATGCCCGGCACTCTGAGTTCAGGCACACTGATAATCCTGCGTAAGGCACACAGGAACCTTCCTTAGCCTTGCAAGATTTGAACCCTGTGTTGTCAAAGCGAGGACATTCACCTCCTGCATCTCTATCCCAAGTTGACACCCACAACTATTTCACTATTATTCCAGTTTGAAAGAAAACTCACTAGGTAGAGAGGTGTTAGAGGAGACCATGTTTGTTCCCACTTCCATAAATGGTGGAATAAATCCAAACAGCTCATGCAGGCTTTGTGGGTGGGGCTGTAGGGCTGACCAGATTAGCACAGGGCCCACCCACTCCAAGCTCTAGGTTTGTTGGTAGAGGTAGCTGCAGCCACCTGTGACTCTCCAGTTCTCTCTCACCTTTAATAGTTGACCACCTCGGTGACTTTATCTTTCATTTGCCCAGTTCAAATTACCTGAGGTTTCACTCACTGTCCCAAACATCCTTACATTTCCATTTTATGCAACCTGAATAAGCTCTAGGATCAGGGTATTTACTCTATCATGCTACTAGGATTATGTGCCACCATTTACCATAAAGTTATAAATTCTAAGACACACTGGCTGTGGCAGATGAGCTGATTACGTGAGCATCTACACATGAGATCACAGCCTCATAAGATGGGCTTTATGTGAACACAAACGTGTTCTAGCTCATGCAGTCCACCCTGAATTAAGGACAGGAGAGCTCATCTTGTTCTAAGCACTGCATACATGGGAGGCCATATTCTGTTAGTATTTTCTTCAGTCTTTCCCGCTTTGATACTATTACTGTAAGCTTATCAATTTCCACATGCAAATAAATGGCTTATAGAAAATCAAATTTATAGTAAAAAACAGCAAGTTCAGTCTTTTATATCCACACAAGTTTGCTTCTTTTCCAAGCTGCAGCCTGGGAACCTGGTGGCATTTGTCTAGATTTTAACTCAAACTGAGGGTGATGGAAACACATTTCTTGTAGGAATAGCTTACGACAGAGGACTCATTACCTACAAGATGCACTGCTCATGTCTGGATGTTGACACATAGAGCTATGGAAGCTTCTAGATGCTTTCTCTCAGTTTTAGTCCTGCTCTCCTCATAGAAGTCCATAGATGCTACTTTGAGCAGCAATGCTTAAGCATTGCCAGAAGCACACCCAGCCCTCCATTGTCCAAACACATCTCCTATTCCTGTCCCGAGCGGAGTACATGAGCTTCAGCAGAAATGGAGCTGACCAGCAGAGGACAGTCCTTGTCCTTGGACAGTGGCTGTCCAGTAACCTCTAATGACATGCATAGTGGTCTATCCATCTGAAGCTGGTCTCAGGCACCGCAAGGTGGCTGACGGGCCAAGCACCACTCACGTTTGGGTTTGCAAGATTCTTTTATATTTCTATTTGAAAAGAGTGTCTTAAACTATGGAAAAGTCAAATTGTAAAGCCTTGACTTCTAAAAAGAAAATACTTTATGTATTTCCCCTCATCCAATAATTCCTTGCTGATCAGGTCCACCATGGCTAAGCCTGACCCATTCCCTCCACCCCACCCTTATGAGGGCACTTCTGGGGATCATGTCTCATACCTGCAATGACACGCTCCACGGCGTACTCAAAGTTAAACGTGTGGACGGATGTGTGTCCTTCCCGTGCAGCGTGCAGTGCAGCCTCATTACAGATGTTGGCAATATCAGCACCTGTCAGCACAACAGTGGAGTGTGGGGTGTTGGCACTGCTCCCTCAGGGATTGAGAAGAGGGCAGGGAAGGAGGAGCCCACAGCAGGTGAAGAGGGGTCAAGGGGAGTGGTGCAGGAAGAGAAGGCACGGTGAGAGCCGGGCTCTACTTGACTGAAGCCATTTCACCTGACAGACCCAAAGAACCACCTCTTCAAAGCCACTCCAACGTCTTTCAGTCTTTCTGCCTTCTCCACTGCCTTACTACACAACTATAATCAGTATGCTTCCATGTACCAGCCTGTGTTTTATTCTACCTAATATTTCATACACCAATGAATAAGAAATTAAAAGCTCTCTAGTATCCCCAAGATTTTAGTGAAGGACATTTAAAAAATCAAAAGTGGGAAAGCCGGGATGGCTCAGTGGGTTAAGTGCTCACTTTGCAGCCCTGGGGACTGGGGATCAAATCCTGGCCCCAGGGGAAAGCCGGGATGGCTCAGTGGGTTAAGCACTCACTTTGCAGTGCCAGGGACTGGGGATCAAATCCTGGCCCCGGGGGGAAGCCGGGATGGCTCAGTGGGTTAAGCGCTCACTTTGCAGCGCCAGGGACCGAGGATCAAATCCCGGCCCCAGCCCATGCGGAACCATATGTTGAACTGAGAGCTCCCCCAGTTCAGTTCTCTCTCTGTCTCTGTGTGTGTGTGTGTGTGTGTGTGTGTATGTATGTATGTATGTATATATGTATGGATATATATATATATATATACATATATATATATATATCACTCTGTCAATAAATAAATAAATAAATAAATTAATTAAAAAATAAAAATAAAAAATCCTGGCCCCGGCCTTGGCCCGTGAGGACCCCATATGCTGAACTGGGGAGTGCCCCCAGTTCGGTTCTCACTGGGTGAGACCCCGGCCCATTTCCTACCCTGTGCAGCCTTGCACCTACCTGTGGAATGAAACTATGTGGAAAAACCAATAATGTGTAACTATGGAGACTGTTCTGGGCCCTCCCCCTTCTCTCTGTCTCTGTATCTCTCTCTCTCTGTCAAAAACAATAAAAACAAATCTTATTTATTTTTGACGGAGAGAGAGACAGAGACAGACAGAGAGACAACTGAACTGGGGGAGCTCCCAGCCCAGCATATGGGTCCACACGGGCTGAGGCCGGGATTTGATCCCGGGTCCCCGGCGCTGCAAAGCGAGCACTTAACCCACTGAGCCATCCCGGCTTCCCCAAAATAAATCTTTAAAAAATCAAAAGGGGGAAGCCAGGATGGCTCAGTGGGTTAAGCGCTCGCTTTGCAGCGCCGGGGACCGGGGATCGAGTCCCGGCCCCGGCCCGTGTGGAACCATATGCTGGGCTGGGAGCTCCCCCAGTTCGGTTCTCTCTGTCTCTGTATCTCTCTCTCTCTCTGTCAAAAATAAAAATAAATTAAAAAAAATATATTAAAAAAAAAAAAGGAAGCATTATTTCTATTATAAAAAAAAAAAATCTAAAGAAAGAAATTATGTCATAATAAAAGGGATTTCTATTTACATTACCCTTTAAAATGAGAGCTACACACAAAAAAATCTTGATTTGTGATGTCTGTGTCTAGGAATTAAAACCGGGAGGGCAGTGGTGCACCTGGGTGGTGACATGGCTTAGCCATTACAGCACCTGGTGGGAGCAACGGTCTGAGCTGGAAAGGAACTGAAGAGTCTTATGTGTGGAGTCCTGAAGGCAGAACCACCAGGATTGCCCATGGGGGACACAGAAATGGTGCAGTCTGAATGCAGGCGACAGAACTGCTGTTGGCTTTTCCACCACTCAGGGAGGAACAGTAAAGTGTCGTGCAGTCCTTCTATCTCCTACCTGCTCTGTGTGCACAAACTCAGTCCCACGCAAGCTGTGCTGCCCACGGGCCCAGGTCAGAGGGCACAGGGCACCTGGGGGGAGGCTCCACCCTCAGGACTGACAAGAACCAGCCTGCATACCGCTGAAACCTGGCGTGAGCTCTGCCAGACGCTGCGAGTAAAAACTGCTGGCCTGGGTCAGCTTTAGGGTCTTCAGGTGCTGCTCGAAAATCTCCCGCCTTTCCTGCCAAAGATAGGAAGAAGACACAAATGTGGGCCCAGCATGTCCACCCCATGGACAGGAGCCACTCGGGAGGCACTCTCCAGAGTTCTTCATTGTCAGTCACAACCAGTTTGTGAAACAAACTTAGAGCTACAAGCAGCATTACAAAATGAGGAGAAAAATAGATAGGAAATAAAATGCATAACACATAGCAAGGTTATTCTGTAGAACTCTTGATTCATGCACATCCTGTATGCTCTAGACCTCAATGTAAACATTTCCTAAACAGGGGAAGCTGGGATGGCTCAGCAGGTTGAACGCTCACTTTGTAGCTCCAGGGACTGAGGATCAAATCCTGGTCATGGCCCGTGTGGACCCATATGCGGGAGGCCCCCGGTTCAGCCCCTGGCTTGAGAGGGCGTAACTTCCATGAGGGAGGCCTCCAGCCCAGTTCTCACCCTGCGTGGCCCCCACCCACCTGTGTGGAACAAAACCGGGTCAAAAATTGATGATGTGCAACTATGGACACTGCTCTGGGCCTCCCCTTTCTCTCTGTCTCTGTCAAAAACAATAAAATAAACCTCTAAAAAAATAGGGAAGCTGGAATGGCTCAGCAGGTTAAGCACTCGCTTTGCAGCCCCAGAGCCTGAGGATCAAATCCTGAGTCTGGCCCATGTGGACCCATATGCTGAACTGGGGAGTGCCCCCAGTCCAGTTCTTGCCGGGGCCTATGTGGGAGGCTCCTGCCCAGTTCCTGCCCTGCGCAGCCCCATGCCTGCCTGTGGAGTGAAACTATATGGAAAATTAATGCTGTCAACTATGGAGACTGCTCTGGGCCCTCCCCCTTCTCTCTGTCTCTCTCTGTCAAAAAAAAAACAAACAAAAAAACCCCAGTAAAAATACATCTTTAAAAAAATAAAAAAATAAACACTTCCTAAACAGTCAAGATGATGGACAGCCACTCCTCCAGAAGCAGTGTCAGTAGGGAGCTTGCTCCGTGTCTTAGATAGAGTAGTAATTTGAGAGCAGAACCGAGAATGAGTTCTGGGTATGCCACAAGCCACAGCCCTATACTCCCAGATGTGCAGCTATAGGAACAGTAACCAACTAACCAACTGTTAGGTTCATCCAACACCTGTCCCTACACATGCTGGTCCCCACCATACACATGATCCTTGTCACTGCACACTGGGTTCCCGTTCCCTCAGGGGCCACCATGAAGGCTCAGCCACCAGAGGTGGACATCTAACCAGAGGCCTAAGGCAGAGGAGGCTGGTGAGGCCAAGAGGTCACCAGGGCTCCCAACTGCCTTCAGGGCATCTGCACAGCTCATGCTCCACAGCTGTGTGGTACCAAGGACTAGAGCTGGTCGGGATGAGAATTCTAAGGCTCTCCAAAAACTGCTATAAACCTCAACCAAGACCAGTTCATTCAACCCCAGATACTTAAGGATAAAGGAAAAACAATGTGCATGAACAGAAAACAAACTGCAAAACCATGAGAAGAGTGGTAAGCTAAAGAAAGTCAGGACAGATAAGCACCAGAGGTAACACACAGCTGTTCATGGGCCAATGAGGGTAGCCCCCAAACGTACTGACCTGGAGTGTGGGGAGGTCGATGAAAACATGGCGGTCTAGTCGGCCTGGCCTCAGCAGAGCATTGTCCAAAATATCAGCTCGGTTGGTAGCTGCCAGGACGATGACATGGTCAGTGGTGCCCATTCCTGAGGGACAGACAGCAGCCTTTAGGGTGGAGGTTCCCAACACGTTGGCCTTCCACCACAGGGCCCCCTTTCAGGATACAGGACAGATTTCCCATCAGAGTACATGAGAAAGGACCCAGGATCAGTCCTTCCCTGAGAGCTGTCCATTAAGATCACTGCAGGAGCAAGAATGCACCCCTCTTACTTCCTCCGAGGCAGAACCGCAGGTGGAACCTGGGCTGTGTTATCCAGGGCCATCCTGTAAGTCCACATAGCACTCTGCAGGGAACTGCTAACTGGGTGGCCCTGGGAGTGAGGGCACTCCTCTCACTCCATTACTGCACTTTATTGGGCCAAAGTCACCACCATGGAGACATCTGGAACATTCTACCTCAAAAACTTGATCTAGGGGAAGCCGGGATGGCTCAGTGGGTTAAGCGCTCACTTTGCAGCCCCAGGAACCGAGGATCGAATCCCGGCCCCGGCCCGTGCGGACCCATATGCTGAACCGGGAAGTGCCCCCAGTTCAGTTCTCACCGGGGCAAGACTCCGGCCCAGTTCCTGACCTGTGCAGCCTCGCCCACCTGTGGAATGAAACTATGTGGAAAAACCAATGATGTGCAACTATGGAGACTGTTCTGGGCCCTCCCCTTCTCTCTGTTTCTGTATCTCTCTGTCAAAAATAATAAAAATAAATCTTAAAAAAAAAAAATTTTTTTAAATCTTGATCTGAGGGCTTGGGTTTTCTGGCCCAGGTTTCTCACACAAGAATTTAAATGCAAGTCTAAGAACCATCCCAGTGGCCCAGATCTGCAACTGCAAAAACACATTTATGAAGCAACTGGAGAAATCTGAGCCTGACTGGACATTAGATGCTATGAAGAAATTAAGCTATATATTGTGGCAGTCTCCTGAATATAAAGAAATACATTCAGAGCATATGAGATTCAAAGCATGTAAGATGCAGAACTTGCATTGGGGAGGTGTCCATGGACTAAGACTGGCCAAAGACCAACAAGACTGAAGCTGACCTGAGACATGGGGACTCACTCTACACTTGTGCTTGTGTGGATGTTTGAAAAGTCTCATAATGCAAAGTTTAAAAACAAAAGAAAGATGGTATGATCTATCTTTTCCTAACTTAAAAAAATCCCTAATAAACTGAACCACCTATAAAGCCTTTTAACAAAAGTGAAATTTAGAAGAAACATTACAGAATTAAACCCTGAGAGCATTTCAGGCACTGCCGCCTCACAGAAGGTTGTTATTCCTGCCACTCCATGATCTTATGGCAGCAGCAAGAGATTCAGGGAAGGCACCCACATCACTGAGGGGCTAACACCCATGTCACTGAGAAACAGCCACCAGGAGAGCCCAACCCACAAACCATTCTCAAGGAAATCATTCCAGGACTTCAAGAAATGTCTCATGGAGATGTGACATCATTCTCCCCTGGGTCTGCACTGTGGAATGGGACAAGACAGGATGCCAAGTCCAGTCCCATTCATGTGTCAAGAGTAGAGAGTACAGAAAAGTATCTACTTTGCCCATGCAAAGGCGACCTCTTAAAATCACCTTGACTTCTTGACTTTTGAAACAAATATCAGCAACAACAGCAAGCACCACTCAGCACTTGCAAGGTGTCAGCTCCTCTGCTCCATTTGTTCGCATGCTGTTTTAGGAAAAGTGAAACTCTGACATGGGAAACTGGGGAACTAGAGGGAGGCACCGTGGACAGAGGGAGTTTCACTCCCTTGGGCCTCTTTGGTGTTGTGTGGGGGAGAGAGAGGGGGAGAGAGATTCCACCACTTATCCCAGAGTGCTGATTGGGAAAGACCTGCCAGGGGTCAAATGCTCACATTTCTGAAATGCCTTTCTTCCATAGTACAAGGTTGTAAATACAGATTTCTGAAGTTATATAGAGAAAAATGTTGAAAAACAGTAAGAGTGAGTGCAGAAGAAAAACAACAGCAAGGCAAGGGTGGAAGCCATGCCATGTCAGTGAGCTCCAAGCAGAAATACTTGTGCAGCGACACTGAAAGTCTTGCCGTTTACAAGTCACCTTGACCTCCCTGCTGATCCAACCTCTTACTCACAGGCCTGCTCATAGGGACCAGAGGGTGCAGACCTCCTGGGGTTTTGTTTTTGAAACTTTTATTTTAACATAGTTACAGCTACACAGTGAGTTACAAAAATGATGCAGAGAAGTCCTCCACCCCAGTTTCCCCAGTGGCACGTTAACTACAGTACATGTCAAAACCAGGAAACCCACACTGCATAGTCCACAGGCCTTATTCAAAGCCAGCAGTTTTACATGCAGTTGTTTCTCTGTGTGCACCTTGTTCTCTGCAATTTTGTCACACAAGAGTCCTATAACCTCCACCTCAATCCAGGCAGATTCCACCACCAGGAAGACCTCCCTTTACAGTCATACCCCCTCCCCTCCCACCCTTCTAAGCCCTGGTAACCACTAATGCTGTTCTCTATCTCTAGAATTTTGTCATTTTGGTAGTCTCATATAAAATTTATTTATTTATTGATATTTTTGACATAGAGAGAGAGAGATACAGAGACAGAGAGAGAACTGAACTGGGGGAGCTCCCAGTTCGGCATATGGGTCCACACGGGCCGGGGCCTGGATTCGATCCCCGGTCCCCGGCGCTGCAAAGTGAGCGCTTAACCCACTGAGCCATCCCGGCTTCCCCATATAAAATTTTTTCACTCAGCATTATTTCCCTTGAGATCCACTGAAACAGATGCGTGTGTAAAAACTGTTTGTTTTGTTTTATTGATACATGAAAACCATAAGAATATATCAGAGTTTAACTATGTACCTCCTGAGGGACATCCAGGTTGTTTCCAGTTTTCAGCTATTAAAAATAAATGAATATAGCTGCACAGGTGCTTTATGTAAAATTTTCCTAGGATGAGCACCCAGGAGTGTGTCGTATGGTAAATGTATGTTTCATTTTTTCAGAAACTGCCAGACTGTTTCCCAGAGAGGCTACTCATTTCACACACAACCCTAGCAACGTAGGAGATCCAATTCCTTCACATCCTCACCAGCATCTAGTGTTGCCATGGTTTTTCACTCTAGCTATCCTACTACATGAGTGCTCCTATCAAAATCTCAGCAGGGTTATTTTCAGTCAATGTGAACAAGCTTATTCTAAAAATTACCTGGAAAAGCAAAGGAAAGAGAAGAGCTTCAATACTGTTGGTCAAGAAAAACAAAGTGGGAGGACTCGCACCCCTCTGTTGAGACTCACAGGGCAGCTGGGTGAAGAGCCTGTGTGGTGGGGTGAAGGCTGTGTGGAGACGAATAAGCAGACCAGAGAGCCCAGAAACAGATGCTCCCAAATACGCCAGCTAAGCTCAGAGGAAGGTGCAAAAGCAATTCAGTGGAGGCAGCACAGTGCTTTAAACAAATGGTGCTGGAGTAGTGGACACCCCTAGACAGAAAAAAATGAACACTGACCGAAACTTTGCACCTATACAAGTACTGATGTAAAATGGATCATAGATTAAAATGGAAAAGGCCATATCACCAGTAGCTGAGGTTTTCTAATAACTATGCAGAGCCAGAGTTTATGTCCTCCTACACCAGTGGTCGGCAAACTGCGGCTTGCTGCGGCTCACGAGCCGCATGCGGCTCTTTGACTCATTGCAGCCAAGGAGTCAAAGAGCCACATGCAGCTCGTGAGCCGCAGCGAGCCACAGTTTGCCGACCACTGGCCTACACATTCTAACACAGAGGCTTAGATGGACACGTCCATCACAGGGGACACTTGTGCAAAGCCCTCTTTCTGCCAATCAAACTTTAAAAAGGTGACTGCCTACACGTGGCTCAGATGGGCCCAGTGCTCTCAGAGGTAGGTGCCCTTCCCATGTGGTCTGGCAGTCCTGCAGGACCTACTCTGCTGGACCCATGATACAGGACTTCTCTTCCTCCGCGACCTTTTCCCACGACTGGCATAGCATCTGCTCTGCGCTCTGTACTTCAGTGAATAGAAACTGCTCTTCCCCAAGAAGCAACAAAGACTCCTCAGACACAGCTGAAGGGCTGAGAATGCTCAGCTGTGTCTGTGCACAAAGGGACTTGTTTGCTGCTAGTCTAGCCCAACAAGAGGACTTCAGTCGGGGATTCCGGGCACAGGCAAATCTTGGGGCGGAAGCAGCTCTTTTCATGGCAGCACAGAGAAGTTCAGCTTAGAGGAAGATGCCATCTGGTAAATGCTTCCTGGTGGGTTTAGGCTGCCCAAAGAGGAGGTCTCTGTCTTCAGTGCAAAAAGCAATATAAGCAGAAAGAGACGTGCAGTATATTCCATGGCCGAGTGCTCAGTCACAGTGAGAGCCAGTGGGAGGCTCTGCATTTGAGTCTGTTGTAATTACCAGGAATGACGCTCTGTCACACACCAAATCAGGCCCCTATTTCTGAGGGTGTGTCTCTCAACAGCTCACTCTACTCACATCTCTAAAGACCCTGAGGTCTTTGGAAAAGTCCTTCTCAGGAAAGCTCACTCTTCATGTGGAAGGTGGCTCTACAGATCTTGGTTATTTGTGCCATAAACAGTCCCTGAGCAAATGCTGGTGGATAACAGGGTGAAAGACAAAGATAGGATGCAGGAGGTCTGCAGGGCAGCTCCAGGGGAACCGTTCTTATGGAATAATGATGCAGCCCTTTCCTCAGCTTTATTAGAAACCACACTTTGACTTTCAATCCACAGAGTTTCCAGAGCTTACAAAATGCTTCCACATATATCAGTCCATTGGACCTGCTCAACCATGTGAGGAAAGGCCTCCCGCCTGCCTGCAGCCATCTCGGTACAAATCTAAGCAACAAGGACAAGATGTGGTGATGCCACATGCAGTGAGGAGCACTGACACTGCTGAGTTGATCCTGCCAAAAATGCCCAACTCGACCTAACTCTGAGGACATAGCACAGCATCACAGTGGGGGCATCCTTTAACGGGAATGAACTATAAAAGTGTCATCACAAAGACAAAGATGGAGAAAACGGTCGCAGGCTGGAAGAGACCAAGGAGATAGGACAACTAAATGTGATGTATTGGTTGGATTGGATCCTGGACCAGAAAAGGCACATTTGTGAGAGGTGACCTTTTTGGACACTCAAGTCCTGGTCACAGCCATGTCAGCTTTCGAAAGCTTGAAGGAAGATATAAAAGAACCCTTTGACTACTTCTGCAACGCTTTCATTAAGTCTGGAATTATTTCAAAACTAGAGGTTAAAGGGAAGCCAGGGTGGCTCAGTGGGTTAAGCGCTCACTTTGCAGCACCGGGGACTGGGGATCAAATCCTGGCCCTGGCCTGTGCGGACCCATATGCTGAACTGGGGAGCTCCCCCAGTTCAGTTCTCTGTCTGTCTCTGTCTCTGTATCTCTCTCTGTCAAAAATAAATAAATAAATTAATTAAAAAAAAACAAAACAGGAAAAGCCGGGATGGCTCAGTGGGTTGGGCGCTCGCTTTGCAGCGCTGGGGACTGGGGATCGAGTCCTGGCCCCAGCCCATGCGGAACCATGTGCTGAGCTGGGAGCTCCCCCAGTTCAGTTCTCTCTCTGTATCTCTCTCTCTCTCTCTCTCTCTCTCTCTCTCTCTCTCTCTCTCTCTCTCTCTCTCTCTGTCATAAATAAATAAATAAATAAATAAATAAATATATATTTTTTTTAAATTAAAAAAAACAACCCAAAAAACTAGAGGTTAAAAAACATTTCACTCTCCATCACATACAATCAAACTTGAATGTGTGTATGCTAACCAAGAGATGCACATTCCAAACAGTAAGAATACTTTAAAAAGGGGGAAACACACACACACAAATAAATGGTTCTCTTAGAACCAAAAATACATTAAGAAAAAAGTATCTTCCTCATCTACCAGAGCTGTCCAGAAAGTATGTAACATGTAACCGTTATCGTTATATTGACAATAGATTTTTTCCAGACAGCCCTCGTATAATATGTAAAATAAAACTATAATTCTGATTAAAGAAAAGCTAAAAATAGATCTTACACAGCTGGGGCATGACGAGATATTCGTAGACCAACGTTCACAGCAGCATTATTCACAATAGCCCAAACTGTCCATCAACAAATGAGTAAATAAAATGTCTATCTATACAATAATTTAAAATTTAATAATTTAATAATTTAATTTCAGCCTTAAAAAGCAAGAAAATTCTGACACATACAACATGGATAAACCTTGAGGGCATCATGCTCAGTGAAATAAGCCAGTCACAACAGGATATATACTGTATGATTCCATTTATATGAGGTTCCTAGAGCGGTCAAATCCATAGATACAGAAAGTAGAAGGGTGGATGCCAGGAGATTGGAGAAGGAAATGGGGAGTTACTGTTTAATGGTAACATAGTTTCTGTTTGGGATGAGAAAGTTCTGGAGGTGGATGGTGGTGATGGTTGCATAACACTAAGAATGTACTTGGGGAAGCTGGAATGGCTCAGTGGGTTAAGCGCTTGCTTTGTAACCCCAGGGACCAACGATCGAATCTTGGCCCTGGCCTATATGGACCCATATGCTGAACTGAAGTGTGCTTCCCACACGGGAGGCCCCCAGCTCAGTTCTTGCCAGAGCGAGCTTCCCATACAGAAGGCCCCCTGGCCCAGTTCCCGTCCTGCGTGACCCCCACCCACCTGTGTGAAATGAAACCATGTAGAAAACTGGGGGAAGCTGAGATGGCTCAGTGGGTTAAGTGCTCACTTTGCAGCCCCAGGGACCGAGGATTGAATCCCGGCCCCAGCCTGTGCGGACCCATATGCTGAACTGGGGAGTGCCCCCAGTGCAGTTCTCACCCAGGTGAGACCCTGGCCCAGTTCCTGCCCTGTGTAGCCCTGAGCCCACCTATGGAATGAAACTATGTGGAAAAACCAATGATGTGCAACTATGGAGACTGTTCTGGGCCCTCCCCCTTCTCTCTGTCTCTGCCTTTGTATCTCTCTCTCTCTCTGTCAAAAACAATAAAAATACACCTTTAAAAAAAGAAAGAGGGAAGCTGGGATGGCTCAGTGGGTTAAGTGCTCACTTTGCAGCCCCAGGGACCAAGGATCGAATCTCGGCCCCGGCCCATGTGGACCCATGTGCTGGGCTGGGGAGTGCCCCCAGCTCAGTTCTCACTGGGGCGAGACCCCAGCCCAGTTCCTGCCCTGTGCAGCCCTGCGCCCACCTGCGGAATGAAACCATATGGAAAAACCAGTGATGTGTAACTATGGAGAATGTTCTGGGCCCTCCCCCTTCTCTCTGTCTCTGTATCTCTCTCTCTCTGTCAAAAACAATAAAAATAAATCTTCAAAAAAAAAGAAAGAAAGAGGAGGGGAAGCCGGGATGGCTCAGTGGGTTAAGCGCTCAATTTGCAGCCCTGGGGACCGAGAATCGAATCCCAGCCCCGGCCCGTGCGGAACCATATGCTGAACTGGGAGCTCCCCCAGTTCAGTTCTCGCTCTGTCTCTGTATCTCTCTCTCTCTCTCTCTGTCAAAATAAATAAATAAATAAATAAATAATAAATAAATAAATAAATAAATAGATAAAAATAAAATAAAATAAAAAAAGAAAGAGGAGAAGTCGGGATGGCTCAGTGGGTTGAGTGCTCACTTTGCAGCGCCGGGGACCGAGGATCGAATCCCGGCCCCGACCCATGCGTGACCCATATGCTGAACTGGGGAGTTCCCCCACTTCAGTTCTCTCTCTGTCTCTGTATCTCTCTTTCTCTGTCAAAAACAATAAAAATTAATTAATTAATTAATTAATTAATTAAAACGAAAGAAAAATGATAATGTACAACTATGAAGACTGCTCTGGGTGCTCCCCCTTCTCTCTGTCTCTGTCAAAAACAATACAATAAATCTTAAAAAAAAATGTACTTAATGCCACTGAACTGTTAAAAAGTTAAAATGGTAAACTTTTTGTTACATACATATATTTTACCACAATAAAAATAAACATATCACAAACACACACTCTCTCTCTCTCAAAAAGAGGATCTGACAAAAATAGCTCAAAAAAAAAACAATTCCATGTCCCTTTACTGAGTCATTTCCATTACAAAGAAAAAGGAATTGTGTGGAAGCCAGTCCAGAGGTCATTTTCAAGGGTAGGAAACCCAGAACCCCCTCAGTGTGGCAGGCAGACACATCAGTTTCCGTGAATATCCTGCTCTACCCTCCAGCTGGGTCACCTTTCAACTGGGCAGCATATAGAGACACACACAATAGCACAATCAACTGGGCTCATTCAAGACTGAAAAACATCATCATAGCCTGACCTACAACTTCATTTCTAGTTTCTTTTTCCTTTACTTTTGCCTTGACTTGTTAAAATTAAAAGTTGTGCTTCTTGAGTACAGTAAAAGTGAATATTCTTAAACTGACCTTGTTTCTTTTCTGCTAGACAATGGCTTTGTGTGCTGATATCACCTTCACCTGTAGCAGGTGGTAAGGTGGAGAAACAATATAGACCCATGATTGGAGAAAAATAAAATGCCTATGAGCATTAGTATTAGGTTCTGAAACAACAAACATAAGCAGCACAATCCACCTAGGACATGACTGTTCTGAGTCAGAAACTCTTCTCCCCGTGCAGGAGTGGCTGGGGGCAGCACTCACCATCCATCTCCACCAGAAGCTGGTTGAGGGTCTGTTCTTCCTCTGTGTTGGAGAAGCCGGACATGGTAGTGGAGCGCTTCTTGCCCACAGCATCAATCTCATCAATGTAGACAATGCAGGGGGCCCGGGCGCGGGCTTCCTTGAAGAGGCTCCGCACACGGGCAGCACCGAGGCCTGAGGGGACACAGAGGACCAGGAAGCAGACAGGTAATGAGAGATGAACTCTACTTTTGGTCCAGAGCTGCCCTCTAAGGATGGTAAAATCTCAGCAAGCATCCTCTCTTGCTAACAAAGCCAAGCCTCCTCCCAGCAGAGGTCGCCCTGGAGGATGCACATCCTCCTGGATTCCCAGGGCAACAAGTGCAAGCAGCTTCAAAGAACACCATCACCCAATTCCCTACATAAACACAATGTTTCTGGGAATAGAGGTTTCATTTTTCCTTCTATATTCTCCCCACTTCCTCATCAATTCAGGGAGGCTATGTGAAAGGAGGACCTTCTTGGACAAATGCTCAGGCAAGCTTGTCCGCAGCCCCCCAAGCAATGCCTACCTCCAATGACCTCCACGAACTCCGGGCCAGCCATCGCCAAGAAGGGCACCTGGGCCTCCGTTGCCACTGCCTTGGCCAACAGTGTCTTCCCACAGCCAGGGGGCCCGAGCAACAGTGCGCCCTTTGGAACTTTGGCACCAAGCTGAAGGAAGCGCTCTGGGCTCTAGAAAAGCAGCAGGTAATGTGACACTAATCTCATGTGTCAGACAGAATATTCAAAAACTGACTCCCACGAAGGTCAGCTCACAGACTGACATAAATCTGCTGTAGTTTACATAGTTCTGGGAAAAGCCAGGGTTCCAGACGGCTTCAGATGCGAGCAGTGATGGACTCTCCACCTTTCTGCTGGTCAACAACTGTGCATTTAGCCTGTGCTGATGGTTTAACAGGCATCAGCATGTGTAGCACACATGTGTAACTACCTCAGCATGGGGGAGCTCACAATATGGCACACACATCTGATCATTGTAGTTCTCCCCTCTGGGAGAGTGTTCACACCCATCTCCTGCTCAGCACATGTGCTCACCTTCAGATAATCCACAAACTCTTTGACCTCCAGTTTGGCTTCATGCATTCCTGCCACATCTTTGAAGCTGACTCCCTTCCCCATCTTGCTGTCCACAATCGTGAAACGAGCCATTTTAAGCTGATTCTGGGTGAAAGAATAAAGGGCAAGTGTTGTGCAATCCTAGAGCTAGAAGATAAGCACCTGGGTGTGGCTCTACCTGTCCTGTCCCTGCATTCCCCACTGTCCCCTCCACCCATCGGCCTCTCATGGACTCTCCTCCCACCACCCAGAAGGACCAGCCCACACCCTCTCCATTCATGCAGACAGACAGTAGTCACAAGTAAGGTCACATTTCAGACATACAAGGAGAAATGCTTATTTTACATCATTAATCATAAGAAAACTGTCTAGCATCTAACACTTTGTCTTAAAAAAATAAAACCAAAAACTCCCACACACAATTAGGTAATTTAACAATCTCTTTTGCATGAACTACCCTATTTTTCCATATGATTTATCGCACTAGTATATTTTTTTGATTATAAAGGTAATGTAATAACACCCAATTCTGGGGAGTCTTGGTAGAAATGTTAATTGGTAAATTTCTGGAAAGCAGTCAGGCAGAAGAGATAAAGGACTTAGTGAGGTGCATTAAACTCCAGCCAGCCTACTTTTAGGAAGGCACACTAGGCAAATAATTAAGACAGGTACTCAAAAGAGCATGTGCACAGAATTCATCAGAGTATTATTTAAAAATGGCAATAAAGGGGATGGCAGGATAGCTCAACAGGTTGAACGCTAGCCTTGCAAAAGCCATGAGGTCTGGGGATCAAATCCCGACACTGGCCCGTGCAAACCCACAAGCTGAATTGTGGTGCAACTAGTAGCATCTAGGATGGCGGCAAAGGTTCTCACCTCCCATGTGAGAGGCCCCCAGTTTGGTTCTTGCCTACACAAACCCTCATTCACCTGTGTGTAATAAAACCATATCACAACTAATGATGTATAACTATGGAGACTACTCTGGGCCCTCCCCACTTCTTTCTCTCTCTCTCACCTTCTCTCAAACAATAAATTTAATCTTAAAAAAAAAACAACAACAATAGGTGATGCCTGGATAGCTCAGCAGGTTGAGCACTTGTACCCAGGAGGTCCAGGGATCGAGTCCCAGTCCTGGTCTGTGCAAATCCATATACTGAACTGCAGAGCAACTGGTAACTGCTAGGATGGTGGCAAAGGTTCCCACCTTCCATGTAGGAGGCCGCAGGTTTGGTTCCTACCTTTCATGGCCCCACATCCACCTATGTGGAATGAAACTATGCCACAACAATAGGAGAATATTTTTAAAGTATATTATGGATGTTCTTTTAAAGACAACCTTTAAATTTTCTTATTGTCTTTGCTAATAGGAGAAATCAAAAAGTCATATACAGCTGTTGCTCAAAACTGCAGAATAAGCTGCCCTATAAACCTCCTTGGTTCAGCCACCCCACAAGTCAGAGAGAGGGGGCCTCAGATAAAGCAGGGTACTGTACACCCTCCAGTCAACTAAGCTGAAGGAAAAATGAGCTGCCAAATTATGGCTCCCGGCAGGCCTCTGCAACAAGTTAATTTTCACTTTTTCTGATGTTTACAGGGAAAGCATCTAGCAAGAACAAAGAAAGACAAATCCTAAGGCCACAAGTTCCAGTGAGATGTGATTCGTACAACTTACAAAAGCACTGAATCCTCCTTCCCTTCCCGTCATTCCAGCCAGACGGAAAATATACCACAGGATGGCCAGGCCCACTGCTGTCATCCCCAAGGCATAGAGGGCACTAGTAGGAGAAAGAGAGGCAGTTATAAGTTCAGAAGTGGCCTCCAGGCAGCTGACAGTAGCTCCTAACAATGTCAGAGACCACAGACATTTCAAAGTGTAGAACAAATGGTCATGAAAATGGGTTTCCCTGTCCAGTTCTCACCAGTTCTCCTCTTTCATAAAGTCTTCCCAAACTGTCAGGAGCATGGAAATGCGAGAGATACAGTATCTAACCATAACATGAAGCTAGAGGAGCTGATGCTACACATTCATCCTGTTATCTAGAGCCTTGTAATAATTAACAAACTGACAAGAGTAGGTTTTCATGTTCAATATATTTTGGTTTTAAAAGGAGGCTATTAATTTTGGTTAGTAAGGCAGAATAAGCCTAGAATAAAGAGTACACTTTATAGTGTCACCCTCCATATTAAGAGAAGAAGCCGCCTACCTGCCCTGTACCTTATCATTACTATAATAAACCAGAGGCACAGCCTCAGAGTCCAGAGCCTTCAGGAACCAGTGGGTTGTAGAATTTAGAGACCCACTGTTTCAAAGGTGTGCCTGCCATTCACTCACATTCTGCTTCTTATCAGAATTTACAAAGCATGTCCATATGTCACTCCATTGGTCCCAGAGAACAGATGGAACCTGGAGTGTGATAATTGATCTGTTCCCACTAAGGATTCTGCAAACCCTGGATCCACTGGCCCCACACAGTCTCTATTTTTCTCTACAAGATGGAACCAAGGATTTCTATTAGACATCAACATTTCTCCCCTTTCTATTCCATTTTCCTATTTGTAGAAGATAGCAACCCCACAATGTGCTAAATTCAGAAATGCAACACAACTAAAGAAAGTCACTGTGGGGAAGCTGGGATGGCTCAGTGGGTTAAGCGCCCGATTTGCAGCCCCGGAGCCAGAGGATCAAATTATGGCCCCAGCCCAGGAGGACCCATATGCTGAACTGGGGTGGACCCCCAGTTCAGTTCTTGCCGGGGCCTATGCAGGAGTTTCTCGGCCCAGTTCCTTCTCTGCGCAGCCCCGCACCCACCTGTGGAGTGAAACTATATGGAAAACAAATGCTGTCAACTATGGAGACTGCTCTGGGCCCTCTCCCTTCTCTGTCTCTCTCTCTGTCTCTCTCTCAAAAACAATAAAAATAAATCTTAAAAAAAAAAAGAAAGCCACAGAAACAAATCCCAACAGCCTCACACATTTCCAAGTTTCCCAGTGTTATGTCATTCACCCACAGATTTATTTACTCTCCCACAGGGGGTCTGGTTAACCGTAGGAGGCCCAGTTTGAGATTTTCATTTGTGGTTTGTTTCTCACATAACAAAGCCAAGCCTCGTTTAGTTCAGGAGCCAACAAAAATGACCAACATACTTTCCAAAGAATCCTGTACGCTTATAGGAAACCGGGATCCTGTCCTTGACTTCAATATTCAACTCATCTTCAGCTGCTCGAAGCTTCTCTTCAAATTTGTCAATATTTGCCACCTGCATTCGGTACATCAAAGCCAGCCTCTTGGGGAAGAAGGCAGAGGAACTGTGAGTGACAAATAGGACAGACTGCTGATCCCTCAAATATACAGACGTCATTCAGAAACTACTTCAATGTCTAAAAAGTTTTTGTTTTCTCAAACACCATTACAATGAAATTTCAATAGATATTTCTCTATTTTTACTAGTAATAAGAAGATTTTAAGAAAATGGAGGGAGGTATGTGTATTTTAAACTCAGCACTCTGCCTCACTCAGCCATGCGTGCAGAGTACAGAGATACAGCAACAAACCTGCAGTACTGGATTGGGCACACACAGTCCACTTACTAAGGCAAGAAATGAAGGTGTGGTATTTAATCACTGGGAGAATCTGAAATTCCCCTAAATAGATGTCTTTTTTTCTCAGTAAACATTTCCTGGATAGAGAAGAGACTAAGAAAGAGTGAGCAGGCAGCGTTTTCTGAAGCAAAATCACAGCCTCTCCCAGGTACACAGGCTTCAGAGCAGGAGGATCAAAATCAGGCCAGGAGTCTACATAGACTCCCCAAGTCCCTTGTTGGTGAGTTGACCTGGTCACAGGGCTGGATCTCTCCAGGGCTAGTCTGAAGCCTACCCAGAAGAAACATCTGCATAACCCACAAGGGGCAGGAGAACGGGTAGGGCGGTCCTCATTCTTCCCACCAACATGCACTGCATCACACCGGGCCCACATAATTTTCCTAAGGGCCTGGTCACTTTTCAGCATTCAATTGTTCCAACCTCAGATTCTAAACATACTCTTAAAATCTAAACCAAGGGGAAGCTGGGATGGCTCAGTGGGTTGAGCGCTCACTTTGCAGCGCTGGGGACCGAGGATCGAATCCCGGGCCCCAGCCCATGCGGAACCATATGCTGAACAGGGAGCTCCCCCAGTTCAGTTCTCTCTCTGTCTCTGTCTCTGTATCTCTCTCTCTCTGTCAAAAATCAATCAATCAATCAATCAATCAATCAATCAATCAATCAATCTAAACCAAGCAACCAAATTTCCCCCTGGCTCTTAAGAGCTTCAGATTTCTTAAGGAATGACTGTCACAATGACAGCAGCCAGCCCGGCTCCACTTCATGGA
Organism: Craseonycteris thonglongyai; assembly: GCA_004027555.1. Taxonomy (NCBI): domain Eukaryota; kingdom Metazoa; phylum Chordata; class Mammalia; order Chiroptera; family Craseonycteridae; genus Craseonycteris; species Craseonycteris thonglongyai. Next base: position 21,555 of record PVKE010008962.1, on the reverse strand, counting down.
GTAACAGGCTAGATAAAGAGGCAAAAAGAGGACCCACCAGTCACAGCACAGTGACCATGATATGTGCTAAGAATACCTGGTGGCCTCGGTTGCTGAATTAACCTAACAGTTAATTAACCCCAAATGTGTTATATGGACTTCTTCAATGCCTGGGTCACTCAAACCTGGCCTGGCTATATATAGAGAGTCACCAATTTGCATAGAAGGGAAAAATGTAGAAATGACTCAACTCTCTTTATATGCCAAGATCCGACAGTACAATGTATGTATGATTCCAGAACCCAATTCAACTGCCATGTCCTCTGTAAAGCTTTCTCTGGTCACCTGGGCCCAAATCATGCACTAACTTCTATAAGGCCCTGCAGGAGCCACCCAGGTCACTCAGGACTCAGGGCTGGGCAGCAACCATCATCACTGCTCAGTTTTGAAGTGCGCTGGAATTTAACATTTACTGTTTAGCAGACCATGTGTTGATCTTTTCACCCCAACTAAATTCTAAGCCCTTGTAAACTAACAACCAACTGTAAACACTGTGCTTGAGAACTGATCTGAGAGAGAAAGCGCTGGGCTATGTGGCACCCGTAGCCAAAGCATGCTCAGGCAGGACAAGAGCGCCACTAAACTACTCAAAACACAGAGCAGAGAATGGAGTGCACACAGGGTATGCTCTGGGATGTCATGCAATTCTATTGTAAGGGAGAGAATATTCCATGGAAAAGAGTAAACCCTTGCTCTAAGTAAGAAGACTGAATCAAAACCAGAATGCCTGTCTATATCCCAGTGTAGAAAAAGGGGCATGGTTTTACCTGGTCTAGTTTTCCTACTGTCCAAACTTAACTAGGAAGGAGATGAAAAAAAACATGATAAATTAAATAAAATTCATGATCCTTGATTGGATCCTTGATTAAAATACTAACAAGAACAGCTCTTAAGGCCAGTATACAGGCAAGTGAGAAACATGAACAGGGAAAGTGCTTTAGAAAATATTCTAGTATCAATGTTACCTTTCTTGGGCCTAACAATGGTGCTGTGGTTATTGGAGAACGAGGAGGGACTCAGAGTGGAGAGAGTGACTCATTTGCACACCAGGGTTTTCACGTGCCCCACCTCATTTCCCAGCAGTGCCAGACAACTAGGCCACTGTCACTAGAGTATGTCACTCTCTTAATCTTTGATGCCCTCTACTTGGTATGAAGTCCCACACTCCTGACCTCTCTGCAGTGTCTGTCACCTCTCCTCTCGCTGGTACAACACGCTACTGTTCTGACTATGCTGGGGTTCTCTCCTTGAGAGATGGGCGCCTGAGCTGGGAGATAAGCAGAGTCCCACTAGTTCTCTTTCATTCCTGCTTCTGTCCAAAAACCAGCCCTTGCCTGACCCATGTCTCTTAGGCTTTTAAGTTTCCTGGCCCCACCCTCCACCTAGAAAGATTTCTGCTTGGCCAACCAATCCCCCGTCACCTCAACTCACCTGCATCTGCCAAAGCTACCCTGTCTGCTGACCGCCAGCACCATACCCCTTGCCTAGACTGACTTAGCAAAACCTCAAGGCTGTAGCTGGTTCCTCTCTTAGTCCCTAGTACCAGAGAGTCACCACTGTGGCCACTCTGTCACTACTTCCATCTCATCCTTTCTGTACCCAGCCTCCACAGTAGCTGTGGAACCCATGAGTTTCTATCTAGAGACAACACTGCTTTCCCCATTTCAAGTTCCCACTCAAAAAACCTTCAACAGGGGAAGCAGGGATGGCTCAGTGGGATAAGCGCTCACTTTGCAACCTCAGGGTCTGAGGATCGAGTCCTGGTTCCGGCCCATGTGGACCCATATGCTGAATTGGGGTGTGCCCCCAGTTCAGTTCTTGCTGGGGCAAGCTTCCTATGTTGGAGGCCCCCAGTTCAGCCCCCAGCTCGCAGGGGGCCCCTGGCCCGGTTTCCACCCTACGTGGCCCCTGCCCACCTGTGTGGAATGAAACCATGTCGAAAAACTGATGATGTACCACTATGGAGACTGCTCTGGGCCCTCCCCCTTCTCTCTGTCTTGCTCTGTCTCTGTTTCTCTCTGTCAAAAACAATAAAATAAATCTTAAAAAAAAAAACCTTCATCAAAACCTCCTTTAAATCATTACCTCCTGTTTTAAGAAAACCTAAAACGTGACAACCAAACAAATGGGAGGGGTCAGGGACTGAGTGAAAAGGGGAGCACAAACATCTCCATGTCTTGCCAAGCCCATGCCCTCGCCCTCGCCCTCGCCCTCGCCCTCGCCCTCGCCCTCACTCACAGGCCGCCCAAACACCACAGCTCCAGGATACAGGTACACTTCCACCACGTCACTCTCGGGCACCACCTGGACCCGCTGTACCTCGCCCTTAGCCAGCATCTCATTGACAAAGTCATTCCAGGAAATGTTGCCCCCACTGGTGCTGAGTGCATTCAGCAGGCTCATGACAACGGCGATGACGAACAAGGTGCGCAGCCGTTCACGGTACATCTGGTCCTCCCTCTCCTTGCGCCTCCTTTCCTCTGTGAGCAGGGACCAGAATAACGTTAGACACAGGCCTAGGCTACAGGTCCAACCTGCCCTCTGTGCCCTACATCTTTTCATCAGTAAAGCTCAACAATGAGAAGGCAGTGTCTCTTCTCCCATAGGACCCTGAATTTCGGCCTATTTTTCAACAAAGTGATTTAAGACAAACACTAATCACAAGCCATTCAAGGTCATCAACATTCCATTCAGAGGTTCCATCTGCTCAGATAACATGAAAGCATTTTTATTTTTATTTATTTATTTTTTTATCTTTTCACATTTATAGAGAGAAATTATCTTTTTGTCTTCAGTGCATATTTATTTCTATTTTACTTTTGACAGATAGAGAGAGAGACAGAGACAGAGACAGTTAGAGAACCGAACTGTGGGAACTCCCCAGTTCAGCATGTGGGTCCTGCCTGGGCCGGAGCCGGGATTCGATCCTCGG
>PVKE010008962.1:0-18484 GCA_004027555.1 Craseonycteris thonglongyai | reverse complement strand
GCATTTTTAAAGTCACAAAAACTTCCAGGAATGCTGGGATAGCTCAGCGATTGAATGCTTCATTCGCAATTGTGAGGTCCAGGGTTCAATTCCCAGCACCAGCCCATGCAACCCACATGCTGAACTGCCATGCAGTTGGTGACCATTGGGTTGACATGGTAATGAAGGTTCTTGCCCCCCATGCAGAACATCCCCAGTTCAGTCCCCACCCCACACAGCCCCACATCCACCTGTGTGGAATGAAACCATGCCAGAACTAATGATGTACAACTATGGAGACTGCTCTGGGCTGTCCCCTCTTCTCTCTCTCACCTTCTCTCAAACAATAAAATAAATCTTAAAAAAAAAAAAAAAAAAAAAAAAAAAAATACCGGTAGTCAAAAAATTTCCTAGTGGGGAAGCCAGGATGGCTCAGTAGATTAAGCACTCACTTTGCAGCCCCAGGGACCGAGGATCAAATCCCAGCCCTGGCCCATGTGGACCCACATGCTGAACTGAGGTGTGCTTCCCATGTGGAAGGCCTTCAGTTCAGTTCTCACCTCCTCATCTCCTGTTCAGTCACTGGTTTGAAGGGGTGTGCCTCCCATGCGGGAGGGCCCCAGCCCAGTTCCCACCCTGCACGACCCCGCCTACCTGTGTGGAACAAAACCATGCTAAAAACTGATGACATACAACTATGGAGACTGCTCTAGGTCCTCCCCCTTCTCTCTGTCTCTGTCAAAAACAATAAAGTAAATCTTAAAAAAAAAAACAACTTCTTAGGACCACCACATGGTCCAGCTACACAGTAAACCCCTTCACTATAAAGCACATCTGACCCAAGCTACAATGAATTCAGGCAGTCAAGGTTTGATTAGACACTGAACATCATCAGTAGAGTATTTATGGCACATGTGTAAGTTATTAATAACAATAAGACAAACACCTTTTACCACCATCTGCCTTAAGAAATAACACAGGGGGATGCCGTGATGGTTCAGAGCTTTGAGCACCCACCTTGCAGCCCTGGGGTCCGAGGATCGAATCCCGGCACCAGCCCATGCAAACCCATATGCTGAACTGGGGTGTGTCCCCAGTTCAGTTCTCATCAGGGTGAGCTCCATGCAGGAGCCCCCTGCCTGGTTCCTGCCCTGTGCAGCCCCAAACCTACCTGTGGAATGAAACTATGTAGAAAACAAATGACATGCAACTATGGAGACTGCTCTGGGCCTTCCCCTTTCTCTCTGTCTGTCTCTTTCTCTGTCAAAAACAATAAAAATAAATCTTGAAAACAAAAAAAAACAAAAAAAAGAAATAACACAATCTGACCCCTCAGAAGACCTTATGTGCTCTCCCTACAACCACCATCCTAAACTTGTTATTTTATGACATTCATCACAATAACATCTGAAAAAAGTACTTTGACAGTATAAGATATGTTTAGTCTTTATATTGGGGACCACTTAATTCTAGAATATTCTCAAAGACCGATTCTTTCTCAGATCCATCAGATAAATCCCCCTGAACCACACTACTCAGTTACTCATTAATACCCTACTTAAGACAAAGACAGCTTCATACCCAGTTCTTAGGAATGGGAAAAACACAGAGGACTCAGCCCCTGATCTTGAGACATGAGGAAACCTCAGGGTAAGTGAACAGACCTGAGCAGGCACAGGACAAAAGAAAACTCCAGGAAGCAGGGAGTGAGGGAGAAACCTGTGGGAGGGACAAGAAGCACACGCAGGGGTCACCACTCTTTAGCCCAGAGCACAGCTGGGAAAGAGTCCTGCAGGTGGGCTGAGTTTTAGTAACCCACCAAAAGCTCTGCAGGCCATAGTCTTCCTCCCAAATCCCCCAGTCAAATAAGCCCCCTCCCCTGCTAGAATAAAGGGAAGGTGCTATATTGTATTCTTATGGTGCTTTCCATGGTCTCATGGCCCTCTTACCCCAGTGCTTACAACCATTAGGCACCGCCATTTACAGGAGGAGGCCCTGAAACTACTTGTACAGCACTAACCTGTGCAGTGTGGGCCCCACCTTTCCAACACTCCAACTAGATTTTACCAGACTTGTCCTTAATGATGTCCTTTAAGAGATACATGTATAGGGAAAGCTGGGATGGCTCAGCGGGTAAAGCACTCGCTTTGAAGCCCCGAGGACCGAGGATTGAATCCTGGTCCCGGCCCATGAGGAAGGACCCACATGCTGAACTGGGGTGTGCCCCCAGTTCAGTTCTTGCCGGGACCTATGTGGGAGGCTCCCGGCCCAGTTCCTGCCCTGCGCAGCCCTGTGCCCGCCTGTGGAGTGAAACTATATGGAAAACTAATGTCAACTAAGGAGACTGCTCTGAGCCCTCCCCCTTCTCTCTGTCTCTGTTTCTATCTGTCAAAAATCAATAAATCTTTAAAAAAAAAAAAAAGATACATGTATAATCCATCACCATTTCTACCCAAGATGGACCAGACCTATTTCAGCAACCAAAGCTTCAACTATTTATTTGTCCTCCCCACAATCCATATGCTCTTTCATGCACAGACATTCTCATCCAATTAGAAGAAGAGCAGGGAAGACCTGGGACAGACAGGACTCAGGCCAAAGTGTAAGGTGGGAGTTCCACACCAAGCTGCACATGTAGTCACTTCTCCAATTACAAGAGTGCAGCTGGAACTCAGTGTGCACCCACTCCTCTCTGCATCGCCTAGACGTTTTATGCACAAACACACCACCTTCCTCTCAAACGATCAGTTTGGAGGAATTCAAAATCATTTTAAATAAGCTTAAAAACACAAATGAAACATAGTAAGAAGGCTGTCCTAGTAATCGTTCTGAAAACATGAAGGTAAATTTTAGGTTGTTATTATATTGTTATAATAGATTATAGTAACTTATGGTACCTAATATTTAAAGCTCACATTAACAAAAGGCTGCTAAATAAAGGCTACCACTTATTTCAGAAAGGAAATTTATGTTCTCAGGTGAGTACTAATTGTTTAAAAACCATCTACTTCAAATATATAATTTTCAACCGTGTTTTTCTTTTTCTTTCTTTTTTTTCTAAAAAAGATTTATTGTTTTAAGAGAAGGTGAGAGAGAGAGAAACAGAGAAGCGGGGAGGGCCCACAGCAGTCTCCATAGTTGTACATTATTAGTTATGACATGGTTTCATTCCACACAGGTGGATGTGGGGCCAAGAAGGGCAGGAACCAAACCACAGGGCTTTCCTCCCGCATGGGAGGCTCAGGCCATTACGGTGGTTATCAGCTGTGCCACAGCCCAACACATGGGGTTTGGAAAGGCCAGGAGTCAATCTCCAGACCTCACAGCTGGAAGGCAAGTGCCCAACCTTTTGAGCTATCCCAGCACCCCCTTAACTTTGTTTTCTAATTAACAACGTTGACAGTCATCAAACTAGCTGCAACACACTGAACTGAATGAGGCTCATGCCAACATTCTTCAAAGACTTTATATGATCATAATATCTATCTTTGATACATTTAAGACACTGAACTTGTGAGTCTCGTGTTCCTGGCTAGGTGGCTGCAGTGCATAAACCACGGGTCAATCCTCATTGCTCTGTATATAATGCCCCACCACACCCCACATGAAAAGGGTTTGAAGCAATTCTGTGACTCACAAGCATCTGTTCAGACTGTGAAGCAGGCCTATGATTTTCAAAAGATACAGCGTTGGTGTTAAATAAGACAGGTTTGCACTTTAGCAAGAATTTCAAAAAAACAATAAAAAGTCAGCTTTGGATTTGGACACTAATAAACACTTCTTCTATTTCCACAGAAGTCCAATCCTTTTCAAATAAAAACCAGCCTGGTGTTCTCACACACACGGAGCTGTGCCCTTAGCAGAGGCTGCCCCTGTTCATTCATTTGTAAGGGTTAGCAATTCCAATTAGTATCAGCTCCTTGCAGCCACCTTTCACCTTACAGGTCAAATCAGTTCAAACTTACCTTTTTATTTCCCTTACCCTTTACATGATCATCCAGTACTAATTCCAGAGTAGAGATGAGATTTAAGATTTGCAAGTGTGGGGAAGCCGGGATGGCTCAGTGGGTTAAGTGCTCACTTTGCAGTGCTGGGGACAGGGATCGAATCCCGGCCCCGGCCCGTGCAGACCCATGTGCTGAACTGGGGAGTTCCCCCAGTTCAGTTCTCTCTCTGTCTCTGTATCTCTCTCTCTCTCTCTCTCTCTCTCTCTCTCTCTCTCTCTCTCTCACTCTCTCTCTCTGTCAAAAACAATGAACAATTAAAAAAAAAAACAATAAAAATAAATCTTAAAAAAAAATTAAAAAAAAAAAAAAAGATTTGCAAGTGAGATCACTGTGAAGCGGGGCTGGGGGCTGGGGCCAGGGGCCAAAAATAATAGAAACACAGTGGTCCTCTTATAGTACACTGATCTCTCCTACTCCTTCCTCAAGGCCACACATTGTACCCTCCTCTCCTCTGGGGGCTCCTTCTCAAGCCTGGAGGCAGGGACAACACTACCCAGGTGAATATAGAGATGCCTTCTGCCAAGGAGTCTTGGTGACTTCCTTCCTGCCCCAGAACTTTTGAGTTCAGTGTAGATCTGAGATTTGCTCTTTCCATGCAGAGGAAAGAAATGCCACCTGCATGTAGGCATTCTAAAGATGACAAGGGACACAGGTGCTGATGGAAGCATCTCTAAAAAAAACAGGCAGGAAAGATCTAGCAATGGCATTGGAGACTGGTGGCAGATGTGCTCAGGGCAAGGGGAGCACAGGTGCCCGGGCCTGCTCTACTTTTTTTTTTTTTGTATTTTAAAGATTTATTTTTATTGTTTTTGACAGAGTGAGAGATACAGAGGTAGGGACAGAGAGAAGGGGGAGGGCCTAGAACAGTCTCCATAGTGGTACATCATTTGTTTTTCCACATAGTTTCATTCCACAGGTAGGTAAGGGGCTGCACTGGGCAGGAACTGGGCCGGGGTCTTCACCCCGGTGAGAACTGAACTGGGGGCACTCCCCAGTTCAGCATATGGGTCCTTACAGGCTGGGGCCAGGATTTGATCCTCGGTCCCCGGGGCTGCAAAGTGAGCGCTTAACCCACTGAGCCATCCTGGCTTCCCCAGCTCTACTTTTAATACAGGATTCCTGTTGCCTAGACTAGAACGTGCATGCAAAGACAACCAAGTTAGCCATTATTCCAGAACATCTGATAGACTGATCTACCTTCATCATCTTCAGGGGTCCTCCCCTTGGATTTATCATGGTCCTTAGTCTTCTGCTTCTTCCTTGAGATGTTAAAATAGTAAGTGCCACCTACAAAGAATAGGGAAAATGTTTAACAATCAAGATCTGCAACTACCAGGGGACACTTAGGAGAAGAGTATATTCTTGAATAACCAAATCAAAACAGAAACCATCTGACACCTTACATCCATAAGATTTAGAAGTTTGAGATAAAACAGAATTTACTTCTATTATTCTTAGTATTTACTAATTATAGAATAATAAACTACTTCAATCTATAAAGTATTTTGTAATTTAAATCAGTCAATGTGAGGGAATGAAAATTAGTTATAAACATAAATTTGAGAAAGTGTCATGAGTTTGTTGGAGAACAATCCCTTCAATATACACAGTCACTTGAAATGAACTTAAACAAATAAACAATACAAGTGGCTTTGATACTTGCAGTAAGGCAGCAACCCAGCTGCCATCACCAAGACAGGACCACATAACACTACTTACACAAAAGGCTGTCTGTCCAAGGTCTGAAAAATACAGTGCTTAAAAGGGGTGGGGGTGGGGGTGGGGGGGACAGACGTAAGGTTCTCATAACTATGACCAAGCTCTACCTTTCTTCATAGACATTAACAGAATCATAAGAGGAACTACCGTGATGGCCACTTGACACAGATCAGGCTGTTTGGAGGGTGAGGTGTGTGCCATTTGGGGCATATGTAGATTTAAATAAGAAAACAGACAGCAGATGTGCGAACTGCTGCCAAGCCACAGCTCTCCCTGACTATGTGTGGGCACCAGGCTGTTTAATGTACATTAGGAGTCAGATTTTACTTTTTCCCTATTCCAACTGGATAAAGAGGGGAGTAAAACTACAGGTGTCAATCCTTAAGGTGCTCTGACCTAAGACTGATAGAGACAGCAGGATGTCACAGTGTCTCACTAAACAGTGAAACTCTATTGTGAGATCAAATTATTTACAGGCTGTTTTTAATTACCTTATAGATATAAAATACATGAGCCACTCCGTAGATTATTATAAACATTCTTAGAGTTAGCTAGGAAATATGACAAAGTGTTTTCAAGCACCCAATTATTGCTATACAACAGAATTTTTTTAAAAAGACAACTCAAAATAAGCAAAAATGGTCTGTTCAGACCTTAAACAATCTTCCATATGTAGGCTTCATTGCAGAGCATCTAAGGGCTCATGATAAATAGAAGCCAAAGGTCCTCTTAAGTGATTTCACTTTTTGTCAATGTGAAACCAGCAATATTATCTTAATTTATTTACAAATGGTACAGGCTCTACTGGTCACTTCTGTCTTTCAACAGATACATACCTAAAAGCTTCCAGAGTCTGACTGGATTCTGGACTAGATGCTGTTTCAACAACAATCCATGGATCCCTTCAAAGGTAGGGGTTAGCAATCGCAATTGCAAACTCTGAAAAAAAACAATACCTACATCAGTCAGTCATAGCAACATCACAGCACACCAGGGCAATGCAGACTTATCCCCTGATGCAAAATCATTTCTAAAAGCTCAAGTATTTATGTAATTGTAATGTTTATATTGCCCTGAAATGTGAAGAAATAGTCTGAGCCTTATTCAAAGTTTTGACATAACATCAAAACAAAAAAGTCAAAATATCAAAGGCAAGAGCAAGTCAAAGAAAAAATGGAACTAAAGGCACAGAGCACTGGCTATCATTCTGTGCCTTAAGGTTCACAACTATCCTGCAGGATGTAAAGTGGAGAGTTCTCAAAGGCCACAGTGACTGCCCAGACCCTCTGCTCCTGACATCTCCAGATGACAACTCCTTGTAGAACACCACCAGGTACTATAGCAGTTTGTCAGTCTCTATTTCCAAAGTCCTGTTTTCAAAATGAGCATTCTTCCACTTGAATGTGTTTCATGTTCCTGAGATTAAGTGTCCAATTTAACTTTTCCTGTGTCTGTGTTGGCAATTTCTTAATTTTTTTTTTTTCTTTTCATTTTTCCTTAGTTCATCTCTGCTCTGCTGCTGCTATGGAGAAAAGTAACACCTTGCTCAGTGCTCTCTGGTAAGAAGCACATTACATGTAATTTCCTTTAGTAACAGAATGAGAAGTCCTAGTCTATACAATTATTGTCTCATTCAATTAATGCTACTATTCTTAGCTCAGTGATGGCCAGAAGTCATACAAGGAAGGGCCACAGAGTGTGGACTGGGCCCAATACATAATAATATCAGTGTGTTAAAACTAAGACACGCAAAAATTGCCATTGCTTCAAAGTCAGCTCCAAAGACTATTTAAATGAGGTTACTTTAGTTTATAAAAAGCCATTGTAGAACAATCTGTTTAGGTTTCACAGTATGTGTGAATTGTTTACATCAGCCATTATTTTCATTGCATAAGCATAGGGTTAGATTAAAAATAAAATATGTTCCTTCTCAATTGAACTTGAAAGCCAAAAAAAAGCATAATACATCTATAGTTAGTTGCCCTTAGGTTCAGGAAAGGTGGCCAGTAATTTATTGTATATAATAATATAGGTATAATTCAAATTCGTTCTTGAGTTATAGAAAAATATACTAATAATAAATATCGACCTGAAATGTGAGTGTTGAACTCCTGAGAGGGCTGGAGTTAAAAACTGGGCAAAAACGCATCAGAACTTAGGGTCCTTGTTTGCTTTCAGGATGAAATGTCAACCATAGGCAGGGCCTGGAACACAGCTTTCATTCACATAGAAGTGCTCCATGAATTTGTGTTGATACTTTGTGAAGCTACACGACATAAGTAAAAGACAGATACGTAGTATTTTGCTCACACAAAACCCTCAGGTGGCCACTGGAGGCTAAGGCCAGTACTGTGTGGATGACGCTGGAATTGGAATTCATCCTGGTAGGCTCTCATCTATGCAAGCCAAAAGTAAAGTACTTCTCTGCTAGAAAATGGTGAAACTCTTACTGGATTCCATTTTAAAACTCCAGAAAGACAGACAGAAAACAATGAACCACAAAGTATGGGGTGAAAACACCCAAGCTGGAGCCGGTGGCTGTGCGGACGCGCTGCCTCCTCCCCAGTCCCGCTGGAGGGGGCCTCTGCGCGACTAGGGTTACCTGCAGGACTCGGCCTCCAGCCCCGGCGACACCCTTCGGAGGCCTGTGGATGAAGTATGGCCACCTCCTCCCAGCCCCGTAGGAGAGGCCCGAGACCCATCCCCAGCAGGGGCCCCGCAGCCGCTCGGAACCCGAACTGGGGCCCTGCCTGAGGGCACGTAACAGCAGCCACGCGGCCGCCATGTTGGCCCGGAAGCGGCGCCGGCGCAGTCGGAGCGTCCTCGGGGCGCCTGCGCGGCCACGGGTGGCGGGGGTGGCGGGGGAAGAGGGTCTCCTGGCGCCTGTGCAGTCGGCGCCTCTTACGTTCCGCCGTGCTACCTATTGGCAACTCCAATCCAATGGGTTTAGTAGCCGTTTATTGAAGTGCCGCCCGGTGTTGAGCCCTGCGAGTATACGCACAGCCTGGCGGGCTGGGGGTGGAGGGTATGGGGAATCGGCGCCGGACCGCTGGTGGGGCGGGCTTGGCCGCTGCAGACTCCGGGTCACCGAGCCGAGTAAGGGAGCCCAGGGGAGCGAGCGCTGACGGTGGGGGCTAGACCCCGGCCCGACCGAGCCTGGACATGAGGGCGGTCCCGCGAGCGTGGAGAGGGCCCTGCACGCGATGGGCGTGGATTAAGAAAAAGGACGAGAGGAAGGGTTTCTGAGCACCCCTAGCGCGGGCATAGTCGGGAATCTTGCCCTACAGATGTTCAATTTCGAGTAGACAACCATCTCCTCAACTAGTTACCTTCTGGAGGCATTCTGACTCGTTTCCGAAAGTCATTCCCTTAGCTGGTGGTCAGGTTCAGGGCTCAGACACCAGAGTCCACTCGCTGCTCTTGGGGAATAAGCAGGCAGGAGTCTTGTCTAATCCCAGGCCCAGGCTTGCACCCTAGGTTTCAGGCCCTGGCTGCCTCCTTCCTGACCTTTCCCACCTTAGCTCTGCTTGAATGCTTAGTTCTGAGACTGCTGATTCCTGAGAGCTGAAAAGCCTGTTGAGTATCACAGAGGTAGGGTTAGGGTGACATACTTGTTTCTGTGCTTCGGTATTCCCCAAATACCTAAGGACGAATTATAACGACAATCATCTTTCTGAATGGTAACTAGTACCTGGCTCTCATTTAATACAACTCAGAGAAATAAATACTTTTAATAATATTTTACAGATGAGAAACAATCAGAAAAATTAAAAGTAACCTGTCCAAGGTCACAACTAGGAATTCATGGCACAGAGTTTCAGAGCTGGTCTCACTCATTTCTGGGCTACTCTCCGTCATTATGCCATAAATATTACAAAGTAACATGTGTGACTAGTATATCAATCCCCTCCATCCCCATGAAACTAGAAAGGTTTGGGGACATTTTTTTAAAGTTAAGTGCCCTTTTTGCAGAGGTTCTTATTTGTGGTTGGTTGGTGAAGTGAGCAGCCACTCACCCCAGTGCTGCCACTGGCTACCACTGATTTCTGCAGCTGAACTGCCTTTCCTTTTGTTTCTCCTGTCCTTATAATCTTGCTTCACAATCAAACCATCCAACCCTGTTTCCTGCTCCAATATTTTTTATTTTTCTGGTTAAATTGTCCCGCCTACTTCTGCCTTCCAGCTGGAGGTCTCTCTCCAGACTAATCCTGTGACTTTAACCAAACTTCTGAGAGTGGTTTCTTGAGCCCTATCAAAGCTTCTGCAAAGCTGCCCTGACAGGAAGTGACCAAACCCACCCTCATGCCTGCTGCCTCATCACCCAGTTCAATTTGTTACTCAAAGCCTCTAACAAATGTGAATATGTTTGGGAAGAGTATAAACTGCAATCCCATCAATATTGTTTGAAGTAAAATTGTTATTGTAGTCCAACCTCTTTTCCAGGCAATTCAGTTGTAAGCAGTACAGGGTGATGGCAGGAGGCCAGCCTCAAGAGAAAGAACATTGGCTTCTGTCTTTCTTAGCTTATGACCTTGAGCAAGTTATTAACTTCTCCAAGCCTCAATTTTCTCATCAGTAAAATGGGGATGATAATTATCTGCAAAGTGAGGCTAATATCAGCCTTAAGTTTCCCACAGGGTTGTTGTAAAGATAAAATGCAATTAAAGTATGTGAAAGCAACTTGTGAACCAGGAAGGAATTCATATCCAGGAGTTATTCCTCGGATGTCGTGGGAAACCTTGTTCTGGGAAAACAGACTGTTGATTCATTTATTCAAACACATTTATTTAACAAGTATGCTTTGAAGGCTGTGCTCCAGGCCTCAGGTGAGAAGTGAATCATGACTCTGCACCCCACCTTTCTTTAGTCCCACTTCTGCAGTGGCCCAGAGAGAGGCTCCTGTGGTCTCAGACAATAGAGATCTAATTTAAAGATTCAAATGCCTCCTGCCCTGGACCTAGAGGAGAAAGTTCTGTATGGAAACTGGTGAACTGAATCATCCTTGGCTCTCAGGTCCCACTTTATCACCCACCAGGACATCAGCTTCACTTCCAGCTATTTCCTTCACCACTATCTTGATTCTGTTTACCAGTACTCATTTGTACTTGCTCAGTTTATTGAACTCTATGTTCATCAGGATGTCTCAGCATTTCAGCGTGACTTCCCTTAACATCTGAGAGGTAATCTCATGGTGAACTGGTTTGTGTCAGAGCATGTCCTGGGTCTCTGCACTGCCACCCTGGTACCAGGTGTCATCCATCCCAGATCCATGAGCAAAGTGAGCCTCAGGAGGTGTGGAATGGCCACCATTCCAGCCTAGACTGCAAAAAGGGAAGATAAGCAGAGGGTGTGTCTGTCCCACTCTCATTCCCAGAACTCCACTCTCTTCCACAGCATGGAGTCCCTGATCACTGTCAGCTGAAGGGCTTCAGGCAAGCTGCTCTTGAAACAAACATCAGTCACCTTGTCTGTAAACTAGGAATAATATTTTAGCAGTTGAGACAGAAGTTGATCTGTTGGGCCATTTTTTTCTTTTAGGTCTAGGCTTCCTTACTAATATCAGCAAATAATTTCTTCTTACCAAATTAGGCAGTTTAACCACAACTAAACTGCTAAACTTTTTTTTAAATTTATTGGGGTGACATTGGTTAGTAAAATTCTATAGGTTTCAAGTGTACAATTCTATAATACATCTTCTATAGAGGGCTGTCCAGAAAAAAATACAGCCATAAATGCCTCTATTTTTCATATTACATACGGTACTTTCCTGACAACCTTCATATATTGCATTCTGTGTTCACCACCCAGAGTCAGTTCTCCTTCCATCACCACATAATTGACCCCTTATACCCTCTTCAACTACCCTAAACTTTTTTTTTTTTTAAAGCATGGTTGCTTCCACACTTATGTTGGCCTTTGAAGCCCTTGACTTGTTGCACAATATAATTGCTGCACTGTAATCATGACAGTGAGCTCATCCTGCTGAGGCTCAGTCACACAATTTTGAATGACCTGATCTACAACTAGGCATTTGGCTAATACAATGTCTTCTATAAAATATACTCCCTTGTGGAGTGTTTGAATAAACTCATTTATATCTTTGAATTTTGTTATATTTTGTTTCTGAACTAAAGATCTGTCTTAGGAAACAATTTATTGCCATATCATATGTTAAATGAGTTTTTTACTCATCACATGTGCAACATGATTTTATACTCAGAGATTTTGTTCTTGAAATGAGTAGTCAGTCCATTTCTACTAGCAAAAAAACCTGTATAGGGAAAGCCGGGATGGCTCAGCGGGTTAAGCACTCGCTTTGAAGCCCCAAGGATTGAATCCCGGCCCAGGCGGACCCACATGCTGAACTGGGATGTGCTTCCTGAACGCGGTGAGGCCCCCAGTTCAGTTAAAAAAAACACCCCAAAAAAACCTGTATAGGAATTGTGCAGAACCATATAGCAATGTGTTCCTCAATATTTCTTAAGGCTGTTGTGTGTGGGATTTTGGACAGATATTTAGGAGGGACCTTGAAAGGGCAGAGTCTGTACACTGTTCTCATGATGTTAACTCCTATAGCTCTGGACAGTACATACCAAATTCATTAATTTAACCATTTGTTGTGTTGATTGTATCAAATAACCATTACTATGTAACACATTACCCTAAAACTTAGCAAGTGAAACAACTAATGTTTATCTCACCCAGTTTCTGAGGGTCAGGAATCCAGAGTGGTTGATTGGCTAGCTGTGGCTGCTCAGAATCTCTCACAAGGGTGCAGTTTAATTGACAGCCAGAGCTGCAGTCCTTTGATGCTTGCCTGGCACAGAGGATGGGCTCCCAAGGTGATGCGCTGTTGGCCGGAGGCCTCAGCTCCTCACCAAGTGGACTCTCCATGGGGCTGCTCACATGACGTACCATGTAACAGGGATGACCCAAGGGGGATAGGGCCATCTTGGAGGCTGCTGACCGTAGTGATGATTATAGAAGATACCTGTTGTTTAGATTTGTTCCGCAAAACCCAACCCCTCAGTTCCTGACTCCCCTGATCATGTGATCCCAGCTTTTCACAGTGTAGCATTAATCGCCACATTGATTGGTTCAGGAACTAGAAAGTCAACCCCAGAAAGTCCTTCTTCTGGACTTCTATTTGAAGATGGAGAAGGGACGTTACCTTTGGGGTCATGAAGTAGAAGGATAAATCCAGAGTGCTGCTGGCACCTCTCCTACCCTGTGGAGAAAACCAGCTGTGGGTGGAGAGAATGAGGCCCACACAGAGAGTAAGGGAGCCAAGGCTACAGGTGAAACTGGGGACAGCCTGTTTATGTCCTTACAACCTTCAATTCCTTGTTATGAGCCAACTCCTTTCTTATGATATAAGTTTACATTGGGTTTTCTTCTATTCAACTTGGGGTGTGCCTGTCCTGGTCCATTAGCCCTAAGGAGTCATGACTGACCAGGGGTCTGGGGTTCTTCCTCAACTCCTTGGTGTGAGTTCAGAAGTCTCATCTGGGTTCAGCTACCAGAAAAGAGGTACTATGTCTGGATGTCTAGTTTATAGTCTATTCCTAAAAGTTATTAGCTTAAATATCTCTCTGGTCCCAGGGGTTACTTGTTACTTGGTATTTATAGCAGGAAAAAGTTTGCTTTGTCTGTATATGGTCTCCCTGACAGTTTTCAGTTGAATGTGTCATGCATGTAACCAACAGGATCCTCTTATTTCAGTGGTCTCCAACCTCTTTGGCATCAGGGACTGGTTTCATGGAAGACAATTTTTCCATGGACGGGGGGTGTGGGGGGTGGTTTCACGATGATTCATTACATTTATTGTGCACTTTATTTCTATTATTATTACATTGTAATATATAATTAAATAATTGCACAACTCACCATAATATAGAATCAGTGGGAGCCCTGAACTTGTTTTCCTGCAAGCAGTTGATTTATTATGGCCTCTGTTCAGTCAAACCTCTCTGCTAATGTTAATTTGCATTTGCAGCTGCTCTCCAGCACTAGCATCACCGCTTCAGCTCCACCTTAGATCATCAGGTATTAGATTCTCATAAGGAGCTCACAACCTAGAGCCCTCACATGTGCAGTTCACAATAGGGTTTGTGGTCCTATAAGAATTCTAATGCCTCACCTTATCTGATAGGAGGTGGAGCTCAGGCAGTAATATGAACCATGGGGAGCAGCTATAAATATAGATGAAGCGTGGCTCACCCACCTGCCCACCATTCACCTCCTGCTGTGTGTCCCTGTTTCTATAATAGGTTGGGGAACCCTGCTCTATTTGCTTGTCTCTGGGATTCAGCTAGTGATCAGACTGGTTGTATCTCCACTCTATAATCCACAGTCAGCCGTTGTCAGCAGAGCTGCTGTATTTCAATGGGTTGGACAATTCTAGGCCTTGTGCCTTTCCACCAAGGCACAGAGTATTCACGGGCTGGCTGGTCTTGGCTCCTCAGGTCTATGGCCATTATGGTTTTTCAGCAAATTGGTTGTAGACCTGCCTCTGTACAAGTTCCTGTGAACCACATTGAATTTGGACAGCCACAGCATAACAGGGAAAAGGTGTAGTGACAAGTGAGTATTTGTAGCTATCCCTGCCTTTTATATCAGCCTGCTAAAGAAAACCTTGCCTTTGTCCACTCAGAACTTCTAGCTCCCTGTCCTCAGAGATTGCTAGTCAGTTCCTGGATGTTTGTAATGCAGAACAAAAAGAGAAAGGACAAAAATAGGTCAAAAGAAAGGACAAGAGATGCAAAGGGATGGAGGAAAGACACACCAGAACTAAGTTCCCAAAATAAAGATGATGGAAAAGAGGGGGAGGTGAAGTGAAAGGGGCAGTTGAGTGGAGTTTTAGGGGTTGAGTTTTTTTGGGAAAAATTAGTGAGAGGCCCCTAAAGCAGTTGCAGAGAATGAAGGAACTGGAGAGAAAGTGAGATTTTTGTTGTGTAAAATGAAATTGCCTTTAATAGGTAATTACTGTGTAGCTGTGTCCTAGGTGCTGGGGACAACAGTGAACAAAATTGTGCCTGTCCTTAAAAGCGTCTCTTCTAGTGACAGGAAAGAAACAAAAGTAAACTGAGTCAACAGAGCACATTGTATATGAAAAAATTGAAAGTGGCCACAGAGATAAAACCTAAGATGGCATGGTTAGGGCAAGCTTCACAGAGAAGGGGACTTCTTGAAAGTTGTGGTAAAATGTACATAACATACAATTTGCTATTTTGGAAGGGGGCTTTAGAGAAGGAGCAAAGCCAAGAAGAGGTTGTCCCCCAGGACAGTTGGAAGTGTGCTGGGCTGAGGGTCAAGTGTTGCCGAGGGAGGGCAGGAGGGAGTGGGCAGGGGTAGGATCAGGCCCAGTCTGACGCACCCAGTGGTGCTAAGCTCTGCTGCCATTGTCAGGACCCTGACTTTGTGCTTGAGATGGAGGTTTTTTAGCAAGGACCAATTGGTTCATTTTGAAAGCATCATTTTGGCTGCTTCACAGAGGATAAAGTCTAGAGAGGCCAGAGGTGGGGAGAGGGAAAGCATCAGAGCAGGAGGAGGCTGCAATAAGGCCAGAGGGAAAGAGAGATGGATGGGAGGTGGGGTAAGAGGAGCTAATCTCCAAGAGGCATGGGAAAGCCTAGGTGGCTTCTTGTTTACCCCACTGGCTGTGTGCTTTGCTGAACCCACAGCCCCATGGAAGCAAGGTCAGCTGGGCACAGTGCCCGCAGGACATGACTTTCCAGCCTGGGCACCCAAACAAGCCTCCTTCCCTGACAGGCTGGCCAGCAGCAGCAGCACCCCAGGTTCAGGTCTCAGAGGAGCAGTTTCAGGCACCCCTCCTTTTCACTGTAATTTACACGGTTGATTTGACAGTGGAAGAGGTGGCCATTTCTCCATAGAAGTTGCACCACTCGCTGCTCACTCAAGCCCCCCTCCACCCTCAAGGATCACTGGAAAAACAGATACATACCAGCAGATTGCAGCTAGGCACCAGGCTCTCTCCCTGTGTTACACTTGCCAATTTTCCCCAGAGGATCCTGTGTTTCTGGAATTCACGGCCAGCCTGGTTGGAGGAGCCTCTAGAGCTGATTGGGTTCATCCGGAGATGATTTGAAGACAGGATACTTTGGCTTTATATATGTCTCAAATCAAGGTCTGCAGTTTGGGTTTTTCTTTCTTCACCCCTGCTGTTTTATGTTTTTATTTCACTTGACAGCTTATTTTTTACTTGGGCCCTAAGGCAATCCTATTTGACGTTACAGTTTCATGAACAGAGTAAACAAAACAAATCCCGAAGACTATGCTTACAATCATCTCTACTGCAGAAGGGAAGAACTGAAGCACATTTCCAGGAGGTCTGGGGTAAGAGGGTGCAGCAGCAGTGCCACTGGGGCCCCGAGAAGCCAGCTTCACTGATCAGTGTGGGTGCTGCACTAAGGGTCACTGAAAGATGATTTACAGTACGGTACTCAACACTAAAAGGCAGAAGCAACCCAGTAGTATTTCTATATTGAACTCATGAAATATACCCTTTTATTTTTTGGATACTTTAAAATTGCAAATTAATGCAGTGACAGGATATATTAATTCCTATAATATTGAGCACCTATGTTAATCCCAATATTGTATTATCTTGTTGTGAAAGGTATATGAACTCATAAAATGCTATCTCCGGGGACCTGGTGAAGCAGGAAGGAGTTGGCGGTTCTCAGGCTGCCTGTACCAGGAAAGTGCTGAGTGACCACTGAAGTCCAGGTTCCTGCAGCCTGAGAATGGACCAGGGCATATTGTCCCCCACAGCAAACCCATCACCGAAGTTCTCTTCTTCTCATCAGCAGGTACATAAGTAACACATGGGACAGCTCCAGTGGCCACCTACCAGCTCCCAGGACACTTAGGGCCTGGCCATGTTCTATCTTCACACACTGTCTTTCACCATTTCTCTCAAACTGCCTACCATCCTACTAAATCAGACCACTTCTCTCTCCCTCGTTGAATTGTTGTGCACCCACCTCCATGTCTAGTGATACCCAACTCTATATTCCAGACCCTAGTGCTCTGTATCTCTTTTCTGAGAATACCCACCTTTGCTGGCAGGCAGCCAGCAGCCATGCCCTTCAAACAGTTAGTGCACCATGTTCACCCTGATGCCCATGTTAATCCATACTATAACCCTCATAACCCTCCATGGTGCTCCCACAGGTATCTCTTTAATTTTATAATAATAGTTAACACCCATGTCTACTGCATACCAGAGACTGTTCTAACCAAGTTGGAGGTGTTAATCTTCATTAAAGTCCTACCAGGTAGGTGCTCTCATTAGCCCCACTGCAGATGGGGAAACCAGGGCCCTGAGTGGTGAATACCTTGCCCAAGGTCACAGTTTGTGAGGGCAGAGTTGGTCTCAGAATATATGCTCTTGATGACTGTGTTATCTTGGGAGAGTTGTCTACAGGGCTTTGTCTACAAAAGACTGAGTTCAGATTTTATAGCTATGATATTTAAGTATTAAATACAGATTATGCATAATTAAAAAAATGTATTTATATTCATTGGTGCTGGACTTTGGCATAATTGGCTCAGCCCTTGGTGGCAGTACGCCTGAACCAGCAACTCATAAGTCTTTTGGTCTTAGGACCTCTTTAGGTACATAAATATGTTAATACTACCCAGGAGCTCCAAGAAATTTTGTTTAACTGGGTTCTGTCTACTGATATTTTACCATGTTAACATCAAAACTGAGAAATGTTTAAAAACACAAGAACACACATTCCTCAGCTGTCAGAGTGATGACATCATCCTAGGTCATGTAGCCTCTGGAAAGCACATACATTCATGAGGAAAGTGAGTGAAACAGACAAAAACTTTCTAAGTATTGTTAGGAAGATAGTGTGACTTTGCTTACTTCACAAAAGGCCTTGGGGAACCTGTAAGGTTCCTGGCCCACACTTTGGGATCCAGTGGTATAAGTCAATTGTGGTAATTTTAATGCAATTAAAATTCTTTTCATCAAAGATAGCTGTGAGTTTTACACATTTAAAAAGGGAAACTTGCCCCTTCCACCTGGCTGCAGCTATCAGGTAGCCAAGACGGGTGCTTAGAAGTACATCCAGGAGCTATGGAGGAAGAAGCAGTCCAATGCAGTGTGCTTTCTTCTTAGGGAGCATTGCTGGCAGTACCACCAGCTCTGTGCTCCACAGGGTCACCCACCCCATTCAGCCCGATAAAGTGCACAGGCTGGGATAGAGGCCAATCATTGTCATGTATTGGATTTGTGTGAGCCATGGTGGCTGCAAATGCCCCATTCCGAAAGGTGCAACCTACAGCAAGCCTGTGCATCGTGGTGTTAACCAGCTGAAGTTTGCTAGGAGCCTTCTGTTGCTGAGCAGCAAGCAGGATACCACTTTGGGGCTCTGAGAATCCTGAATTCTTACCAGGTTGGTGAAGATTCCACGTATGAATTCTTTGAGGTTCTCCTAGTTGATCTATTCCATAAAGCTCTCAGACAGAGTCCTGATATCCAGTGGATCACCACACCAGTCCACAACCTTACTACTGGTGGGTCTCACCCTGCAGCTTGGAGAAGGTGCAATACTCTCCAGCTCCACCATTACTGCTAATATAAGTAATGTTTGTAAAATTCTTACCTAATACAATTTAGGACAGTAAAAAAAAAAAGGGGTGGTGGTGGAACCTGTCTGTTATATTCAAGATTATTCCTTGTGAGCTTCTTTTTTTTTTTTTTTTTTTTTTTTTTTTTTTTTTTTTTTTTTTTTTTTTTTTTT
>PVKE010008961.1:0-46181 GCA_004027555.1 Craseonycteris thonglongyai | reverse complement strand
AGTTAGAAATTTTGAACCTTAAGAACGATATTTTGCTAAAATCCTTAATATCAGAGGGCTTATGGAACATAGTCGACAAAGAAAGGTTCCCATTTTTTAAAAAAGCGGCATATAAAATCAAATCATTTTACGGGTCAATGTATTTATGCGAATCTTTGTTTTCAAACATGAATGTAATAAAATCATGATACAGATCTCGCCTTACTGATGAGAATCTTAATAATTGTTTGCTAACAGGGTTGTCATCATACTCTCCTAATTACGAGGCACTGGCCAATGAAATGCAATGCCAAAGATCACACTGACAGATTGGTTTTTTTTTATGTTTTCTTTTATGTTTTTTTAAATGATTTTATTATACGTGTTTTTTATTTACTTTGTATTACGTTTTGTATATATGTTTCTTTGTGTTTATATAATTTGTACAATAAAGTTATTATTTTAAACTTGTTTTTGTTTATTATTTTTTATTCTTGTTCAATAATAAATATCCTTAGAAATAGCTGGTGCCTGCCGCCCTACAGATATTTTAGAATGTGCCCTAGGGTTTAAAAAGGTTGGGAACCCCTGGCTTAACCCATTGAGCCATCCCAGCTTCCCAATTAGCACCACTCTAGATGCACAAAAGAGCCATTAATTCATTATATATGATGAATGCCTGAGGGCATTTGGGCTTCTTTCTCCTGTAGAACTCCATTTGTAACCAATATGATAGCAACTGCCTCAGGGCTGTAATGTAAAACTCTTAAAACAGCGCCTGGTTCTTAGTAAGTTTTCCACAGGATTAGTTGTTGTCGTCATCCCCATGGGTTGTATAGTAGAAAATATTCATTGTCCTCTGGTATCTCCTCTTCCGTTTATAATCAGAACCACCCCCAATGTCTCCCTTACAGCTTGGTGTGTCCCTGTGCCTGAGTTCTAGCCAATGGGTTGTGAGAAGGGGTTTATGCAAGTTATCCATCATACCCTTACGAAGAAGCTGCCTGGCCTCCATCGACCCTGTGCCCAGCCCCAGTGATGACTGAGAAATGGTGGCATCTGGCATAGCTGCCTTGATACCAACATGAAAATCTCATGTTGAGCCACTCCATGAACCTAGGCTGTTCACTTCGGGGCCATTGTGTGAGGGAAAAATAAGACCCACCTTACCCCACCGGATGTTATGGCCTTGTGTTCCAGAAGCTGATCGTTGCCTAACTAATCCAGCCCAAAGCCCACAGATGGGGTAAGAGAGGTGAGCTTTTCCCTTCCTTACTTTTTCCACTGTGCCTATCATGCGCCCGCACTATGCCAGAAACTGAAGTCCCAGGGTGGGCAGGACGCAGACCAAACACCAAGGAGCTCCAAGTGTAAGGAGATAGGGGTTCTAAAAGCAAGTCCTGTCAGCCTTCTGTGATAAATGCTCAAATAACCGTTGTGGAGGCAGACAAGGAAGCAGCTACTCAGGTCCTAAAAGGTGTGGATGTTTGCCAGGCCGTAGGGGAGGGAGCGGGACGGCAATTGGAAGGCATCCCAGGGAGAGGTAACAGCATGCAGAAAACACGGGGCGTCACGGCCAAACACACATCCCATTTCACTGGCCATGTGGTACCTTGGGTGGTCATTAACATCCTAGGTCTCTGCAGTTTCTAACTCTGCAAAGTAGGAACACAATTCCTCTCTAATTGATGCCTAAGGGTGCTGCAAAGGGTCCAGGATAGAACATCTGGAAGAGCCATTCACGTAGTATGGTGCAAATGCTAGTTACTAGCACTGCCACCTGTAAACCTAGTTTGGGACATTTTTGCCGGTTGGTTATGCTCAGCTTCATGACAAACAGGGCCAGGCTCCTGGAGGGCGGGTGCTCCTGGCAGGGTGGTCGGGACTCTGAAACTCCCCGTGAGGAAAGCCCTCTCACCTCAGGAGGCGGCCCCCTGTCTTCATGGCAGTTGGGCACACACATCAAGTGCCTTAAAAATGCCCATTCTCTTGGGCCAAGGAGTTCACTGCAGACAGTGCAGAAATTTGTGTATCTGATTGTTCTTTAAAACAGCGACAACAGAGGAAGCTGGGATGGCTCAGTGGGTTGAGAGCTGGTCTTGCAGCCCCAGGGTCCAAGGATCGTATCCTGGCTCCAGCCTGTGGGGACCCATGTGCTGATCTGGGGTGCACTTCCCATGCCGGAGGCCCCCAGCTCCATTCCTGCCCTGCGCAGACCAGCTCCCACCTGTGGAGTGAAACTATATCGAAAATTAATGACGTACAACTACACTATGGAGACTGCTCTGGGCCCTCCCCCTTCTCTCTGCCTCTTTCTCTCTCAAAAACAATACAAATAAATCTTTAAAATATATATATAGAAACGTATCGGCGTACTACGAACTGTGGCACACAATAAGCTGTGGTGGACCGCTATCCGTAGGACACGGGTCAGTCTTCATGAGAGGACACTGGGGAGCAAGCATGCTGCTAGTCTGTGCGGGACACTCAGGACAGCCTCACAGCGGAAGCTGGGGACTGCCTGGTAGGAAGGGAGTCACCTCAGCAAAAACTAGAGAGCGTACACTTTTACACCCCAGATGCTTACCCCTGGGAGTACAGGTGCATTCCGGTGCATTTCCCACGTTTTTTGTTGTTCTTTTTTTTAAGATGTATTTTATTGTTTTTGACAGAGAGAAGCAGAGGCAGACAGAGATAGAGAGAAGGGGGAGGGCCCAGAGCAGTCTCCACAGTTTTATGTCATCAGTTTTCAACATGGTTTTGTTCCACACAGGTGGGCGGGGGCCGCGCAGGTCAGGAACTGGGCTGGGGGCCTCCCACATGGGAGACATGCCCCCTCAAGCCAGGGGCTCAACTGGGGGAGGGGGCAAGAACCAAACTGGGGGCCTCTCGCATGGGAAACACACCCCAGTTCAGCACATGCATCCACACGGGCCAGGGCTGGGATTCGATCCTCAGTCCCCAGGGCTGCAAAGCAAGCGCTTAACCCGCCGAACCACCCGGCTTCCCCCCAGTCTTTGATATGGACCACGTGTTACTGTTCCAGGTCCTTTCCACTCTACCTCCTCACTAGTCCTTGAACACACCGGGCACACTCCTCCCTCAGGCACTTGCACTTGCCTTTCATTCCCGCTGCCTGGAGCCTCCTTCCCCTGAACACATGCAACTCCCCTCTCTCACCAACTCCAAGTCTTTGCTGAAATGTCCCCTCCTGGGTGAGGCTTCCTCAGATCCACTCTCTTCAAAATATGATTCAAAATACAACACCCCCTCCCCCCAAACACCCACCCCCTCCTTGTTTCATTTTTGTCCACAGCCCTTGCCCCCCACCTCACACACTGTGCATTTTACTACTTTACTTGTTCATTGTCTGTCTTCACACATTAGAGAATAAACTTCACAAGAAGTGGGCTTTTGTCTGTTCTGTTCACTGCTGCACCCTCAGCTCCTAGTACAGCAGAGTGATGTTCTAAGGTGTTCTCAGTACATAGGAGGCACTTCACAAATAGTTGAAAAGAATAAATGCATGAGCAAGACCATTTCATCTTGGAGTTCCCACCGGGTTCTCTTTTACGAGCGGGAGTGGGCACAGGTGTGGGGCAGGAGGTAGGAAATAGCAGCAAGAGATGGAGGAGGGGCTCTGGGCAGGGCTAGCCGATGCCAAACAGTAGCCCAGGTACCAGGTTCACGATGACATTGGGGTCAGGTGGCAAAGCGTTCCCAGTGTGGCTCCCAGGTGGAGAGGAGCAATGTGGCTGAGCATGGGCAGAGGGAAACAGGCCAAGAAACCAACCTCACACACAAAACACTCAGGTTTTGAGAACACGCAGGAAGAGGTGGACGCTCTTCTCAAACACCCATGAGTTACCAGACGCAAAAAGGTCATCCTAAGGGGTTGAACTAGGGCTAATGAGAAGTTACGAGGACTTCTATTTTCGTTTGCTACCAAGAGCTGCGGCCTACCCTCCCTCCCTAGCCCTCGTGAGAGCTGTCCACAATGGCCAGAGCCCAGGACTCACCCACCCACGGGTTGACTGTCCAATCAGTATATTCAACAGTTACCTATTAAGTGCGTTTACCCTGTGCCAGGTGCAGTGCTCAGCACGGTGAAAGCCATGGAGACTAAACATTGTTCAAATAAATAAATACACACACGGTACAATTACAAACTGAGAAGCACAAAACTGGGTGACAGAGAGCGACGCCTTGCCCAGACAGGGGCCACTCCGGGGCCTCCCGGGTACTGGGGGAGCCCTGAATGGTGAGCCCACCTCCAGCCTGTGAGATCAGAGGGAGCAGAGCGCGGCGCGCTAGGATTGGCAGGGACCTCAGCGCACGTTGGAGGAGCAGGGGGCCCAGAGACCGAGACTGACTTGCCCAGGGACACACAGCAAGTCGGTGGAGCCGTCGAGGGGCGGAGGATCAGCCGAGTCCCCCGCGCCACCTCCTGGAAGCCAGATTCCGGCCTCGTAACCTGCCCCCTTGGCTGTGAGCGGCGGGGGGCGCGAGGCGAGAGAGAAAAGCTGCGGGTGGAGCGAACTGCGACCGGACCCCCAGCGGGCGGGGGCGGGGGAGGCCCGATGACGTCATTTCCGGGGTCGGGGGTATATAAGGGGGGCGCAGGAGCGCTCCGCAGCTGCCGCCGAAGTGGCCCAACTCAGTGCGGCGTGGCCGGAGGGCGGACCGACAGACGGACGTGCACGGAGACCCTGCGCCCCACCCCCGCGCCGCCGGCCCCGCCACACCTCGCTCGGGTGCTCGGCACCCCGCGGCTCGCCATGCGCCCCGCCGCTGTGCTGGCGCTGCTGCTGTGCGCCGGGCCAGGTGAGCGAGCGCCGGGCCCCGGTTAGGGGGGCCCCGGGAAGGGGGGCCCCGGGCAGGAGGGCCCCGGGAAGGGGACCCGGGAAGGAGGGCCCCGGGCAGGGGGGTCCCGGGCAGGAGGGCCCCGGGCAGGGGACCCGGGAAGGGGGGCCCCGGGCAGGGGGGTCCCGGGAAGGGGGGCCCCGGGCAGGGGACCCAGGAAGGAGGGCCCCGGGCAGGGGACCCGGGAAGGAGGGCCCCGGGCAGGGGGGTCCCGGGAAGGAGGGCCCCGGGCAGGGGGGTCCCGGGAAGGAGGGCCCCGGGCAGGGGACCCAGGAAGGAGGGCCCCGGGCAGGGGACCCGGGCAGGAGGGCCCCGGGCAGGGGGACCCAGGAAGGAGGGCCCCGGGCAGGGGACCCGGGCCGGGCCGCGCGTTCAGCACCGCGGACAGCGCCGCCGCCCTCCTGACCCCGCAGCCCGGCCCCGCGGCGCCTCCACCCCGTGTCCGGGCTCGGGGGCTGGGCTGCATCAGGACCCGCGCCGGCCCAGGGCCGGGCCGGTCAAGGTCATTAGCGCGGTGGGCGGGCTGCGGGCTTCCCATCCTCCCGCGCTCCGCCTTTCTGCCCTTGACCGCCACCGTTTAGTGTCCCCTGCCCCAGTCCTCCTCCACCTGGTTTCCCTGGCCCCTGGGATCGCTCTCCCTGTCCCTGCCTTACCCCCCACCCCATCCCATCCCATCCAGCTCTTGCTTTCACAACACTTCACCTTCCGCTCCCACAGCCCTTCCAGAGCAGGCGTTTTCCCAAAGGGGAGGGCAGGGCGAAGGCTTTCCTGCGGCCCCTGGCAGCCCCTGGGGGCACCAGCCGGGGCATAGAAACAAAATCAGCCCCGGCGTCTCGTTTGGGTGGGGGCACAGAGGCGAGCAGGCCCCCCGGTGAGCCCAGTGAGAAAGGACTGAGAGCAGAGAAGTGACCCCGGCTCTCTCTTTTTCTTCCCAGCCATTGCCCTCCCTGTGAACAGCCCTCTGAATAAAGGGGACACTGAGGTAAGAGGGGGTGCGGGGATGCCCCCAAGACGGGGTGAATGCCTCACATCCAGTTCTTGGGCAGCTGCAGGAGTGAGTTTGGCATACAGCCAAGAACCAGCACTGCGGCTGCTGAGCCTGGGGACAGCTTGCAAAAGAAGATATCAAAGATGGCTCGATTGTCCTGCCGTCCTGCCACAGGGACTTCCCCGGCTTCCTCGGAGCTGAGTGTGCAGCCCAGCGGGGCCTGTCTTTCTTGCTGGGCTAACGTGCCAGGCCCACTGCTTTAAACATTCCCGACCTGCCGTGCCCACTCAGGGCTGCTGGGGTCAGCTTCTCTGTGGCTGTAGTTGTCCACAGACCTTCCAGAATGGCCTTGCCCTGCCTGGCTCTGCCTCCCACCTTGCTTCTCCCCTCCTCCCAAGCTCTGCCCGCAACACCCCACCCCCACCCCACAGGCCCTGGAACTCTAGCTTCCCAAAGGGCCACCCTGAAAACATTCTCGGTTGTGGCTTCTTGCTCCCAGGGTCCCAGCCAATTAGCGTTGATGGTGGATGTCACCCAGGGAAGGGACTTAGGACACAGTGGGGGGGGGGGGGGCGTTCTGTAGCCAGCAAGAGACACTCCATGTTGGACGTATACTTGAAATTTCTTCGTGTCTGAGTTGAAGCTGTTCTTCAAGTCTCTGGTGCTCACAGGTAACTCCACTTGAGAGACAGGGAAATGTCCAACTCCCCACCTTTCCTTCCATTCCAGGGAAGCTGTGGTTAAAACCCAAAGCATCAAAGCCATTTCATCCTCAGTTTGCTCAATTATATTTCCTATTCTTTAGCTGCAGATAGATCTGTGTTTAAACCCTTTCTATTCGTTGTAGCTATGTGGTCTTGGGGAAATTCCTTAACATCTCTTACCTTCCCCTTTTGCCATCTCTAGTAATATTTCTCAAGGGGAGTTGTGAGTAGCAGGAATCATGTGACATGCTTGGCACATAGTAGGTCCTCAATAAATGGGCACTGTCATTTCTAGAGCTTCCCTTCTTCATCTTCCCGTTATTTGGGGGACGCATATCCACTTCTTTCCCAGAACCTGTTCTGATAGACTGGTGGTTATCTGGTATTCCCAGTGCAAGACACAGGGTACAGGCTGCAGGGGCCTCCTTGCCAGGTCCCTGACAGGAGACACTTTGGTCACCATATTGTACTCAGGAGCCAGGGGTCAGGGGCACCAGAACAGCTGGTTAAGACCTGAATGTCCCCTCCTAGGATTGTGTGACAACTGTGGAGCGCATGTGCCAGTTTGCCATCCTGGGTCCTTGGGCGGGTTGCCTTGGCATTCCATAGACACAGTCTCCCACCCCCTCACTCCCCACCGGCATTGCCTGGCGCACGTCTGACGCCTCCCGCTTGGCTCCCGGCCGCTGAGGCAGGCTACGAGTCGGGTATCCCTCCCTGGGTGTGTGTGGCACTTGACGCTTTATAGTGTTTTTCCCTCTGTGCCTTATCACCCTGGGAGGGGAGCTGGGAAGTTGTTCTCCTTACAAATAAGGAAACTGAGGCTCAGAGAGGTTCAAGTCGCACACCCAAGACAACATGGTTAGGATGCCACACTACAGTTGGCACCATCTTCAAATATGCATTTATCAGGTGCCTGGTTATCCGCCTCACCTTGCTGTTGGCTGGAGTTGGACATCCAGATGTAGCTGACGTGTGCCCATATCCTGCCAAGGATCCATCCCCTGAGAGAATATGGAGCCAGACTGGGGGTTGTCGCTCCCTGTGTAGACAACACTGTGGATGTTGGAAGACAGTGATCCAGGTCCTGTTTCCAGACAGGGTAGACTCAGGGAAGGTCTCTGTTCTCCTCTGGGTGGTCCAGAAAGGCTTCCTGGAGGTAGCTGGTCTTTGGGCATCTGCAAGACACATGCCTCATGCCTAGGAGCTGCTTCTCATCTTTAGAAACTCGATTAGGGATGAGAAGATACTGTTTCTCTGATACTCAGTTATTTCCTTTTAATTAGAATGGAAAGGTGGGGTCCTCCGTACCACCTGGTCTAATCTGCCATGGATGTTGTTAAAGAGATCAAGACCCAGAGAGGTTGAGTGTCTGGCCCAAGGTCACACAGTGATTGAGAAACATACCAAGATGAGATGCAGCTCTATTAATACCCCATGGTTCCCATCCCCACCCAAGAGGGGCACCTGCTAGCCAGGCGCCTGGAGTGCCTGGCACAGGATGAGCACCAGATAAGTGTTTTCGGCTGTCACTGCGACTATGGTCTGGCTGCTAAGTCAGAGCTGTGCCCCTGAGCCAGCCACATGGACTGCTGAAGACAAAAGCAAATGCCCTTATGTCCTCATTAGAGATTTGCACAGGAGACTCCAGGGGCTGAGTGCCATGCCCACGCCAGCCCCAAGCCGCCCTGCTCTCTCCCCAGGTGATGACGTGCATCGTCGAGGTCATCTCCGACACACTGTCCAAGCCCAGCCCCATGCCTGTGAGCCAGGAGTGTTTCGAGAGACTCCGAGGAGGTACGGGCCGGGCTAGCGGGGAGGGGCTGCTGCCTGCTGGGAGCTTGGGCCTTGGCTGTGTGGCATTTGGGGGAACTGGCCGATTTGATCCAGTAGTTCCTGAGTAAGTGCCCGCCTTGCCCATGCCTGTGCCACAGGCTGAGTGGTTCAGGGAGACGAGCGGGTCACAGGCCCCATGCACCTGGAGCAGAGGGGACAGGTACAAACAGAACTGGCTAGGATTCTGGGCAGGATGAAACCAGGGCTGGAAGGGCAAGCCACCAGAATGGGAGCTCCGTGTGGACAAGGGTTGTGTGTGCACTCTGCCCCGTACCAGGAACAGTGGCTGGCCCCTGGCAGATACCCCATAGATATGTGGTGAAGAAAGGAGCATCGTGGGTGGGCATGAGAAAGACAAAGCTTTGCCAAGCGGGCAGTCAAGTGTGACCAGCTGTTGGGTGGAGCCAACATTAGCATTGGGGTTGGGGGCTTAGAGAAAAGTTGGTGAAGCTGACAGCAGCCACAAACGCATGGAGATGGGGAGACGTGCTGGGTTTGGAGATCCTCCCACCTCCCGTAGGGCTGCCATCGGCCAGGGTCTGACTGCTGAGACAGCAGCTGACCTTCCTGATGCAGCAGAAAACTGACTGACACCTTGGACAGGAGGCAGGTTTCAAAAGTGTTATCTCAAGACCCGATCTTGCTGCCACGCCCCGGGTTTTGCGTTTCCAGAATAAAGTCCTTGTGCTCAGTTGAAAACACTGATGGCAATCTCTTTCTCTTCCATTCTCTGGAAATGACCCATAACGACTCTCCTCCACTGCAGATGAACGGATCCTCTCAATCCTGCGACATCAGAATCTGCTGAAAGAGCTCCAAGACCTTGCTCTCCAAGGTATTTCCAGCCACTGCACATGAATCTGGGTGAATTCCAGTGACTGAGAGTCGGGACATCAGGGTGCAAGGTCGAGCAGGTCCTGTTTCTCTCCGATACTTATTTCCTTTCAATTAGAGTGGAAAGGTAGAGTCCTCCACGCCACCTGGTCCAATCTGCCATTGATATTGTTAACAAGTGTTAGAGGTTGAGTGTCCTGCCCAAGGTCACAGTGAGTTAGGGACATGCCAAGACCAGAGGCAGATCCCCTACTATCTGCCAGTCTCAGGAGCTCAGCTGTTTCAGTGGGGACACACTCGGGCATAGGTGGTGGACAGGGTCTCTTCCTCCGGGGTACACAGCCTGGCCCACAGGCACCGTGTCAGGCCCCAGGGCCATTCCACAGGCTCTCGTCATGGGGGGAAAACATCACCAGCTGCGAAGTTGGCCCGGGCCAAGGACCATCACCAGGAACCAGGCGCGGTGGGGACAGTCAGAGGCGGCGGCAGCAGCCTCGGGGTGATGCAGGGACAGCTCTGGACCCTGGGTGTAGACTCAGGTGTGTCCTTGGCTTTCTCCCCAGGGCCTACGTTTATGGGTTCCAGGGGCAGCTGGGGCTGCCTGAATCAGGAGCACCCCTGAGGGGACAAGCAGGCACTGCCACCTCCTGCTGCAGGGTCCCCTAGCCACCAACCAGCTCCCGAGGGGCCCCCACTCTGGGCCTCAGCCTCTGGGCCCCTCTGCTCCAGCTGAGCCTCTGCTGTTCTGCGAGGCAGCAGGCAAGGCTACTTCTCATTTCCTAGGCGAGAAACTGAGTCTGGAGAGAAACGGATGGGCCCCCACTGTCCCCAAGCCCTCACTGACCCCCCGGTCTCTCCCTGGGCAGGCGGAACGTGAGGCGCCCAGTGCACAGATGAGGAAGTGCGGGCCTCCCCTCTCAGACAAATATGCCGGCTCAGACCAAACGGGGCTCTTTTCTCCTTTCCCCATCGCAGGTGCCCAGGAGAGGGCCCCTCAGCAGAAGCACAGCGGCTTCAAGGACGAACTCTCAGAGGCTCTGAAGAAGCACAATGGGCAGGCTGAGCTGACGGGTCAGTGCCGGCCAGGATGGCCGGAGACCAGGGAGGGAGGACAGAGGAGCAGCAGTTATGACAGATCAGGTGCCTAGGAGGCAGGAGCCCCCCACCCTTACACCCTGTAAGGCAGCCATTGTTTCCCTCCATTTTCAAATGAGGAAACTGAGGCTCAGAGAAGTTAAGTTCCTTGTCCAAGGCGTAAGTGGAGACGTGAGTCTGGGTGTATCTCACTCCAAAACCCTCGGTCAATCGGTCCCATCGGCCCACCGCAGGGAATGACACTCCAGGGGCCGGGTCTCGGTGGTCTTGCATCTGGTGCTGAGAGGGGGAACCCATGAGGGCCAAGGCTGTCACCCTCGGGCATGGACACCCACATGCTGGCTCCATGGGAAAGTGTCCAGGTGACGATGGATGTGGGCCGCGGCTGCAGGCGGAGGACGTGCATGTGTGTGAATGCACGTGCATGTGCGTGTGAGCATGTGTGCACATGTGTGTGCATGCACGTGTGTGCATGTGAGCATGCATGTACATGTGTGTGCGTGTGTGTGTGTAAGCCTCAGTAAGGGAAGTGGCCATGTGTCGGTACAAAGAGCGCCCTGCATTTGGCTTTGGGAAGCTTGGATTTGAGGCTCAGCCGCTGCCAGCAGACTGTGTGAGCACAGATAGGTCTCCTTACCTTTCTGAGGATCAGTCTGAGTTTCTGTCAACTGGATGGAGCACTTTCACCTGAGTCCTGGAGTCAGTGGGTGGGATGGACTCGGTAGTGCTTTGCTCCACAGTAACCCGTCCAGGAGGGGCTGTTACTAGTTGAAAGGCTGTCTTCAAGGCAGCTACAAGAAAATCCCTTTTAATGAAACCCTACAAAGACGGAGCAATGGATAGGCTGACCAGATATCCTCTTTTACACGGGACAGAAAACAATGGTACTGTCCTGTTTCAAACAGGGCATCTGGTCAACCTACTGACCCCCCTGAATTCAGCCCAGTGAGACTAGGTTGACCATACGTGCCATTTAAGACAGGGCCGTGCCCTGTCCCGTTTAAAAGGGGACGTCTCGTCAGCCTAGGAATTGCCCACTTTCACGGGATCAAGACAGAAGGCCCATGTGGAAGGGAAAAGGAAGTTACGGTGATAGTGCTTCTTACACAGAGAGGTTAAGGGTCTTGCCTAACATCACACAGTAATGCTCTGGTGGCCTAATTTTCAACTTAGAACTAACTTCTGGGGTCATTTTCAAGGTCTCTTTCTCTCTTTCAATCCCATCCTTCTTTAAGAGGTAGAATTACAAAGAAACAACCACCATCCTGTTGTGCTCAGGTCAAAGGCAGACGCGGAGAGGGCAACCCTAATGGCGTCAGGGGAGTCTTAGGCTGGGCTTGCTGGAAGCAGAGAGGAACAACGACCAAGATCTGAAACTGGGCTCTGGGGAGACCCCTCGTGCCAGCTGGCCCTCAGGGCCTGACTCTGCTCTGTTGTCTCTGTAGAGGGCACAGAAGAAGAGGCATCCTCCAAGGATGACGTGGAGAAAAGAGGGGATTCTAGCGAGGTGGAGAAGAATGGCGAAGATACGGATGGAGCCAGGCCCCCGGCCTCCCTGGAGCCTGGGCTGGGGTCCAAGGTTGAGGACAACCAGGCCCCAGGGGAGGAGGAGGCTGCCGACACCCACCCTCCAGCCAGCCTCCCCAGCCAGAAACACCCAGGCCCACAGGCCGAGGGGGACAGCGAGGGCCCCTCCCAGGGTCTGGTGGATGAAGAGAAGAGTCTGGGGGCAGAGCAAGGGCCGCAGGCAGAGAGAGAAGCGGAGGAGGAGGACGCAGAGGCTGGGGAGAAGGCGGCCCCTGAGGAAGAAGGTCCCACCGCTGTCCTGAACGCCCACCCGAGCCTCGGCTACAAGGAGATCCAGAGAGGCAAGAGTACGTATGATGTCGGAGACCCCAACAAACGTGTAGGAGAGAGGGGGATGGATGAGAGACCTCACCCCTCATCTCATTCCACCTTCACCGCATCCCCAAAGTAGGTACCAACTCCACTTTCAGATAGGAAGCTACGGCTTGGAGAGGTCAGGTGATTTGCTCAAGGTCACATGGCTAAACTGTAGTAAAAGCTGAGATTCCAACCCAGGTTTGTCTGACTCCAAAACCATGCATCTCTATTCCACATAGACCCTCCAACCCCCCAACCCAGGAGGCTGGGGGAATTTTGCAGGAGGGTGTGTAGGTTTGGGGAACAGGATAGCATGACAGGGGAACAGGCTGGTGTGGGGACAGCTGTCAGCTTCAACCAGGGTTTAGGAGGGACCCTGGCTCCTCACAAGGGCTTTGTCAGGGTCCTTCCTCCCTGCCCAGCTAGGTGAGCGCTGAGCCAGGGGCTTCTGGGGCGAATGAGCTAGTGGAAGAGGCAGGGCCCAGCCAGCCCACCCCTGAGCACTGAGAGGGTCGTGCAAAGCGAGCTGTCAAGATGGCTTTTTCCCTCCAAGCAGAACCCATCGCGGAGGGGCTGAGCCGGACCCCAGTGCGAGGTCGGTGGTCCAACGATGGCCACGAGGTCCCTGGGGCCTGGGGGGCGAGCCGTCCCTTGTCTGCTCTTGTCCACCGCCTGCTCCAGGTTGGTCCGAGGCGATGGCTGTGGCTGGAGCCGGGAAGACTGGGGCTGACGAGGGGCAGGGGGAGCGGGAGCCGTCCCGGCCGGAGGAGGAGATGGTAGGGGCCCCTCCGGGCCTCTTCCGGGGCGGGAAGAGCAGGGAGCCGGAGCTGGAGGAGGAGCGGCTCTCCGAGGAATGGGAGGACGCCAAGCGGTGGAGCAAGATGGACCAGCTGGCCCAGGAGCTGACGGCTGAGAAGCGGCTGGATGGGGAGGACGAGGACCCTGACCGCTCCATGAAGCGCTCCTTCGGGGCCCAGGGCTACGGCTTCAGGGGCCCGGGGACGCAGCTACGACGCGGCTGGAGGCCGTCCTCCCGGGAGGACAGCGTTGAGGCGGGCCTGCCCCTCCAGGTGCGCGGCTACCCCGAGGAGAAGAAAGAGGAGGAGGGCAGTGCCACCCGCAGGCCCGAGGTGGGTACAGGCGGGACTCAGCCCCTGGCCAGGCCCCAGGGGCTCCCGGGCAGCTGCACCCCGATGTGGGGCCCCTGCCCCACTGAGAGGACACGGTCCCCTTGGAGTTGGGGACAGGAGAGACACTCGGGCGGACTCTTGGATGCTCCCCAGAGGCCTGGGTTTGAGGCAGAGCAGGGAAGGGGTAGAAAGGGTGCATCAGACTTGGAGGGGAGTGAACCCCACTCACAGGGGCACCCTGTAAAGCTGGGGGCGGGCAGACGGGATACAGGAAGTGTCCAGATCAGCGCGTGTAGGTCGGGCTCCGTCCTGAGGGCTTCTGGGAGCCTCTGCAGGTGGCGCTTGGCCAGAGAAGAGTGCTCTTCCCTGACTCCTGTTCCAAGGCTGAGGGTATGCTCTCGGGGGCATCAATCAGTCCCAGCTCCGGGGGCCTGGAAGCTTCCAAGGCTGGGACAGAACAGGGCACATAGCACGTGTCCCTGAGCCACCTATCAATCAGAGCTTGCCCCCACCCCACCCCCACTCCCAAACAGGGACTGTGGATGGAGCCCAGCCCTGGGCAGGTAGATGCAGGGCATCTCACAACCTCCAGCCTGTTACAGGCTCAGGGAGCGGGGCCTGCAGCAGACAGGAACCCAGGCCTGCCCCACCCCCGGGGAGCCATCCCCAGTCTAGGCCTGGGGTCAGGACCCTGTCCTGCCCCCCACTCCATTCTTGTGCACAATACTCTTCAGAGCAGCCCAGCAGGGCAGCATCACTGTCCCCATGGTATGCAAAGGCCTCAGAGAGGCAAAGCAACATGTCCCAGGCCACACAGCAGGTCTGGCTACACACTACACGCTGCTGGCACAGCTCCTGGGGCCAGTCCCTGCGTGACCCTTGATGTTCTCTCCTAGGACCAGGAACTGGAGAGCCTGTCGGCCATAGAGGCCGAGCTAGAGAAGGTGGCCCAGCAGCTGCAAGCCCTGCGGCAGGGCTGAGGCGCCAGCCGGCCCAGCCAGCCAGGGCCCAAGACACCCCGTGGCCCTGGCTCTGTTGTCCCCTTTGCAGGTCCTGGCCAGCCGGCCTGGGCGCTGCTTCCAGTGGGGAGGCTGCTCCAGTCTGCCCAAGCCGTCGCCCCCACGCCCCTTCCCTCCTGCTCTTGACTGACCCCAGTACGCCCCTCTGCAGGGCAGACACAACTTTCAATGACTATCCTCTCTGAACACAGGAAGCTTTCTACAAGTTTCCCTTCCACCATCAGAGCCACTGGGCACAACTGCAATAACGTCTGGCCTTTTGGTGAAAGCTGAGACTATAATACATTCTGTACACAATTTATCAAAGAAAAAATAAACCTGTTCTGGGCTCCTTCCTGTTTCTTTGAACATTTCCCCGTCTTGACTCAGAGTGGGGTCAAATGGATTGGATTTGGGCACAGGGACAAGGGGAGGTTCAGTCCCCAGGTGGCTTCTCGGTTCTGGGCCACGTCCTAGCCTTGGGATCTTGGGCAAGTGACTGCACCTCTGAGGGACTTTTTCTCACCTGTAAAATGGGGTGCTGGTATCTGCCTGAAAGTGTGTGCGGGTTGAATAACATGCAGAGGGGCTCCGCAGTTCCTTCCTCTTCCCCGTATGCCAGCCACACCGGAGCTGCGGCCATGCAAGGCGGGACCGTTTGGGAAGCAGCCTCTGCTCTACACGGTGCTGGGCAGGGGCCCTGCCAGCCCTGGGGTAGAGCTTGCCACCGCCACGGTCCCCCTCAGTCTACATCTGCCATCCGCCCTGCCCTGGCATATGCACAGGACTTGGGCATCTGAAGTCTGCACACTCAACTGTTCACTAGAGCCCGGCAGGTCACAGTCTCGCTTTGAGAATGAAGAAACAGGCTCACAAGGTGAAGTGACTCCTCAAAGTCACAGGTAGAGGTGATGCCCAAAACACGTGGCCACGGGAACTGCGGGACTACACAATCGGAATGGGCTGGTGTGCTGGGCCGCTGCCTATCGGGGCCAGTCACTCAGCACACTTGCGAGTGGCTACTTTGGGCGGGTAGGCCTGGGCATGTAGACACGGCTGGGACAAACCCTGGGTTCAAGAACTGCCCCAAAATGTGGGTTTTGACGTGAGACGGGTTGGAATCCCTGGCCTATCAGAGTTTGGGCACCCATTCCTGACTCTCAGAGCCCCAGTTTCCTCATCCATAAAATGGGGATTTTGAGGACTCCGGGGGCCCAGACAGCCTGGATCAGAAAACTGTTATGATGATGACGCATCATCTGAGGCAGCGGTTCCCCAACCTCTTTGGCACCAGGGACCAATTTCGTGGAAGACAATTTTTCCGAGGACCTGGGGTGGGGGGTGGGGCACTGGGTTTCAGAGATGATTCAAGCGCAGTACAGTTACTGTGCAATTTCTATTATCATTACCTTGTAATAAGTAATGAAATCATTATACAGCTCGCCATAATGAAGAATCAGTGGGAGCTTAGGTTTTGATACGAGTCTGCAAGCAATTGATTTGTGACGTTCAGCGTGCAGTGAAACCTCTCTGCTGATGTGAATCTATGTGCAGCCGCTCCCCAGCACTGGCATCACCGCCTCAGCTCCACCTCAGATCATCAGGCGTTAGACTCTCAAAAGGAGTGTGCCACCTAGACCCCTCGCACGTGCGCAGTTCACAACATGCTCCTATAAGAATCTCCTGATCTGACAGGAGGTGGAACTCAGATGGTAATGCAGATGGGGAGCAGCTGTAAATACAGATGAAGCTTCACTAGCAGGGCTGCCACTCACCTCCTGCTTTGAGGCCCAGTTCCTAACAGGCCATGGACTGGGGGTTGGGGACCCCTGATTTAAGGGGTCTCCACAAGGCTGGGCCTCTGTGAGGCCAGCGGGGGTGGGGGGGGCTGCCCAGTGCTGCTGCCTGACCCCTGAAGCGCAGAGGGACACCCTCCAAGGAGCTGGTGCTATCAGGTGTTTATTCTTCACATTTCCCAAACACATCTGCCCACCTACAGACACCAACAATGCTGCCTTCCACCAGCAGGTGAGGTATCCAACATCTGCTCCCAACAGGGCACCTCTTGTCCCTGAAACAACCCATCCCATAGACAGGCCACCTGCACCGTCATAACCCCATGGAGCAAACATGTGACCAATTCATAGGAGACAGTGGACAGAGATTCTTGGTTTTTACAAAAGCTGTGCTTTTATATTTAGTATATATATTCATATAAACATTATGTATTTGTATGTACACAGATGAAGTACAAGCCAGCTTGGGGTTCTGGCAGACACTGCTCATGAATAGGGTTGAAGCAAACAGCATTTGTCACAAAGCACAGACGTCAGCACTAAAACGAACCGCCAACGCGGTGGTGAAATCACTATGTGAGAAGCCTTCCATGAGAGAGCACGCTTCAGAGGGGCCTGACCCCCGGCACAGCCCTGGAAGAGGTCAGGTTGTGGCAAAGGGACAGTCCCTGCAGGCTGCCCGGTCATGGACAGCTCTGGAAGTAAAGGGGAAATGCAACCGTCCTTAGAGGTCTGGGAGGGCCCAGGTCCGTCGGCGAGAACAGTCAGCTCCCCCGGAACAGGTGGAACAGGCAGGGCGGATGTGTGAGCTTCGGGGTGCGGCCAGGCTGGCCCAGGAGGGAGGACCAGGCCCTGGTCAAGGCTCTGTGCACTTTGCCTGGTGGTCAGTCCTGGTGTGGGGGCCGTGCTCGAGGTGCCGGCAGCTCAGAGGCTCTTCAGCCTGAGACCGCACCAGGGCTCCCATCGGGTTAAAGATCAGCTTCTAGGGGCAGAGGGGAGAGCGGACAGGTGCAAACCCCAGGGACATCAGCGAAGCCAGTCACTGTGTCTCTGCGGCCAGCGGCCAGTGGGAGGGCGTTTTCCAGGCTAGGTCAGGGAGAGACAGCAGCTGCTTTTCCCAGTTGACTTGAAAACTACAGCTTCCTGCCAGGGTCCTTCATTCCATCTTCCACAAAACCCACTTGGCAGTCCTCTGGGTGGAGAGTTCGGTTTTTTTCAAGGGTTTCCCCTTCACCAACAGGATTAAAGTTCCCGGCAGGCCCACTTAACCACTCCCAGCTGACTCCTGGGGAGGTCGGCTGGGTCTGCCTCCTGCAGGTGATACTGGGGGGCTTCAGGCCCAGCCTGACCCACCAGGCCCTGCAAACGTCCACACCAACGGCAAGGCCCCTCCCCCAGGACAGCCCCTTCCCTGAGCTCTCCTGATGGGGACAGACGTCCAACACCTGCACTCACTGGGGCTGTTTGTGGAACCACATCCTTACAGAACCAAAGCATCTGCAAGCAGAACGTGGCCCAGGGCCTCTGCTCCAGGCTGCCCAGGGCAGAGACCTCACACGTGACCCTCGGAACCTACCCAAGACCTCAGCCACAATGCCACCGACCACCACAGGACAGTGCTGCAGGGCCACAGGCTGTGCCCCCCACCCGGGAAAGGCAGGCTTGGGAGCAGGGGCCCCAGCTC
Organism: Craseonycteris thonglongyai; assembly: GCA_004027555.1. Classification (NCBI taxonomy): domain Eukaryota; kingdom Metazoa; phylum Chordata; class Mammalia; order Chiroptera; family Craseonycteridae; genus Craseonycteris; species Craseonycteris thonglongyai. The sequence continues at coordinate 28,390 of PVKE010008961.1, read as the reverse complement.
CCTGCAGGGCGGGCTCTGAGCACATCTGCCCGCGCTGACCATGGAAGCAGACCCTTCCCGTGGGCCCTCGAAGGTCCCAGAGGCGGCACCACCTGCCCAGGAAAAAGGCTTCAAAGGCTAAGTGTTTTAGGGGGTCTGTCTTTCCTGATGCAGAAACCCCAAGATGACTGACAGCAAGGCCTAAGGGGAAACCAACCCTATGGACCCAAATAGGCTGGTGTGCACCCAGGTGAGCTGGGGTGCGGGAGGCTCACCAGTGAGCACCAGTCCCTCTCCTCGACCACCCTCCCGACAGCACCCTAAACCCCTCCAGACAGGGCCATCTGCCCGGTGATGCCGGCCTGAGGAGCCTGCACACCACCCGGAGTGCACACGGCCTTCCCCACCTGGCAGCTTACCGCCCCCCACAGTTTCCACTCTGGGAAGAAGTGGTTACTGTGTTGCCACCCGCATTGTCACTTCCCCAGAAAACAGTTACTTGATCTCTGGGGACCTCGGGTCACACGGCCCTCCCTACCCCTTCTTGAGGCAAGTCGGGATTGGAACTGTATTCAAAAGGTAAAGCCATTTTATTAAAAGACTGGGAAAGTGACAGACTTTCAGCGACGTTGTGTAAACACATGTGAAGTGCAGTTTGACTCAGTAGTTTATTCTGGAGACAAAGCAGTGCGGGAGGCCGGCCACGCTGCCCTGCTTCCCTGGGCTCAGAGCTAGACAAGGAGGTGGCGGTATAGACACTGTGATCGGGATTCAACACTCAAGTCACGTAAACGCGGTTAGTAGGCGGGCCCTCAGCGTCTGGGGCCGCAGGGCAGTTCTGATGGTACCCACCCCGCACCCTAGGTGGACCCCCCACAACCACGGCCCACTGAGCCGGGCCTGAAGGTACCTCCAAGTGCCCAGCTCAGTCGCCACCCTTCCTGGGCCACTCGGGACAGACCAGGGGCCTTTACTTGTCTCAGAGTGAACTGGAATCTTAAGACGCAAGGTCATGCTCAGGGGGTCCTCTGCATCTCACCCAGTGCTCACACTGTCCCAGGACAAAGCCCCTCACTGGCCCCCTTCTCCAAGGGGGCTGGCAGCCTGCCTGAACCTTGGGGTATGACACTCAGCTGATCTCACTGCTGCCACCAAGCTGGGGTGACTAACTGGGGAGGGTGTCGTGTGTCCCCACTCGCACCTGGTGGCTCTTGCAGTGAGTGCGGGAGGGGGGATCGGCCTGTATTGATGGGTGAGGGTGGGCCAGGCAGGTGTGAACATGAGCGAAGCATCTGGGAACCTTCTGCCTAGGAAGAGGGTCTCAGATCGCCTGGACGCCAAGGGGAGGCTCATCCGGTGACATGGCGAAGAAGCCGGCTGCATGGCAGGGGCTGGGGCGTCAAGTCCACCTTTCAAAGTTCTCTGGTCTCAACTGCCTGTCAGAGATGACATGGAGGTCCAGCGACTCTCAGAATAATCTGCCCAAAGTCACAGCACAAATCCTTGGCACAGGCGGGATCAGCCCGGGAACCCCAACCAGGCAGCCTCCTCCCGAGTCCTAGGGGGCAGGAGTGCTTGGTGAGGAAGTGAGGTCGCTCACAGGGCCAGTGGAGCGAGGTGGCCAACCCGGGGCCTTGGCCTCGTCGGGAAGCTTCTTTCTCCTTTTCTCCCGGGGCCGGCAGCAGGACCACTGCCCAGGCCCCTGGCACGGAACCCAAGAATGGCAGCTGGGGCCTCCTTGCTCATGCTTTTGGGATGGGCGGCTGCACAGCCGGAGCCCCGCTTCTCACAGAACTGCAGAGGCCGCTGCGGAAGAGGCCGCTGCGGAAGCGGGAACGGGCAAGGGGCTGGCCTGGGCGAGGGGCGTAGAGAGGAGAGAGGCGGGAACTGTCCACTTGCTCTGTTCAGGGCCAACAGCCTGACCAGGATGGCCCTCCGGGTCTGCTAGGCCTGGCCCACAGCAGCCATCGAGACAACAGACACGCATGTGCACACACACCCACACACGCACGGCAACTACACACATACACAGACGGCAGCCACGCACACCCCTCCTCACATTCAGACCTAGTGTTGAAACCACAAGCGCGTGTAAACTCAGTGAAGAGATCTATCTGCACGGCAGGGATTAGGCAGGATGTCCCTTTTCCGAGAGGCGGACCCTGGGGCTTCTTGTCCATCTCTCCCCTCTATCCCCCATTTAGATCACGACTTCAGAAAAATCAGGTTAAAAATTAAAAAAAAAATAAAAAATCAGACGGTCGGGAACTCTCAGCAAGACGTCACGTGGGGGCACTGCTCGTCCGGTGGGTGTGCCGTGTGGCCCACGCCGCCCTCCGGGTCCTGGGCTCCGTGGCTACTGGGAGGAGGCCTTGGTGGCCAGCGAGGCCACACAGCGCTGCTGGAAGCGGGGCGGCACGGCGGCCGTGCAGCCGAGTCTCTGGTGGGGCACCCTGGCCGCGCCGCTGGGGGCCGCGCCGGCCTCGGCCGCCCAGGGCGGGTCCTGGCCCATCCTGCTGCTGCAGCAGCCGGGGCTGGCGCTGCACGTCCGCTCGCCCGCCAGGCTGCCCGCCTGCTCCGCCAGGAGCCTGCGGGGCCTCAGCGGGGCCGCGTCCCCCGCGGCGGCCGTGGCTTCACTCCGGGCCTGCAGGGCAGTGGTGATGTGGTTCAGGAGGTCCGTGAAGAACTCGCTCACGCCCTCATAGCCTGTGGGTAGGACAGACAGCGCAGGGCACTTAGCCAGGTGCCCGTGGAGAGAGGCCAGGGGCCTGGGAGCAGCGAAGGGCCCACGGGGCCCAAGGCACACACTTTCACGACCCCACTGACAGAGAAAACGAAAACTCAGGAGGTGACGAGGGCTGATCGTAGCCACACAGCCTAGACTCAGAGCAGGACGCGCGTGGGGCCCCGCGGGGGCTGGTCCCCGAACACGCTGCCCCCAGAGTGCGGGGAGCACAGAGCTTGAGCTGGAAGCAAATGCCCCGCGCCTGTCCCTCCCGCGCCTGTCCCTCCCGGGCACAGCTTCCCCGCCCGCCCAAGGGGGCCCAACACCGTCACGTGGGGTGCGGGGCTCAGCTGGAGGCGGCGGTGCCCCAGGCCCACTCCTCACGCTGAGTTACAGCCCCCTCGCTGCCGCAGGCTCGGCCTCAGCCGCCTCCTGTGTCAGCTGAGAGCTCCGGGGACGCCCGTGTGGGCACGGCCGAGGGGGTGGGGCGTGGGCGACGCATGACCGACGGCAGCTGCCCCGGAACTGCAGAGCTTCTTGCCCCTCAGACACCTGCGGGTGTTGCTTGTGCTGCAGAGCCCAGGGGCAGAAACTGAGCACCCCAACAGGGCCACCGCACCCCGACGCCCGCTCCCCTAACAAAGCGGAGCCTCGCTCTCCTGAGCACAGAGTGCCGGGGCCCGTGTTTCCAACACAGAAGCAAAAGCAATGTCAGCGGATGGGTCCTAGGGGCAGGCCTGGTGCAGGGGTGTCTACGACAGCCGCGGCTGATACCACTTCCGTGGGCGGGGGCACTACCACACACCAGGGCCCCCAGGCAGCCTCCCGTGGGGTGCAGGAGGCCCAGGGCCCACTCCTTGGGTTGAGCCCCATGAGTCTAGACCAGGCTCCAAACCAGAAGGGGAGCGACCAGGGAGCAGCTGCCGTCCTGTCCTGGGGCCGAGGCCTCCTGCACACCATCCCCTCGGGGACCCAGTGCAGCCCGCAACCCGCCTGGGCCTTCCCAGCATCCACTGGGCTCAGCCTCATCACCCCGGGGCACTTAGACCCCCTTCCATGCCCGCCCAGCAGGACTTCCCTGAAGAAGCCACCTGTCCCTGCTGGTTCACAGTGACACACGCCCTCCGGTGGTGGTGGGTCACAGGCACTGGCGGCTCCTTCCCTTCCTGCTGGGCTCTGCTCTGATGTCACCACCTCACACAGGACCCCCTGCCCCCTCTAGAAGCTGCGCCCACCCTGCCCCCCAGGACCTGGGTACTCGATACACATTGACTGAATGAAGCTAGGGGCCTCCTCTGAAAGTCGGCTGCCTTGGCTGTGAACGGTGATGCTGCCCGGGCCTGACTGGCATGCTCTGGGGGGTGGACACACAACGCAGGCATCAAGCACCCAGCCGGGGCCTGGTGCCCCATGGGTGCTCTCTGTGCACGAGGGCTTCCCTGCGCGCTGCAGACACCCCCTGAGCAGTCCCGCTGAGCTCCTGGGGGAGGGGACATCTGAGGGCACTCAGCAGAGCAGGGTGGGGCTCCCCCCACCCCGGGGCTCCAGCAGACGGCAGGGAGCAGGCGCCCAGCCACGGGGAGCGCGGCAGCTCCCAGAGGGCTCAGGAGCGCCGACCTGCAGTGGGGCTGGGACAATGTCTCCCTCCCTACACATCACCTGTGGGGCGGGCATGCCCCCAGCGGCCTTTCAGCTCCTTAAATCTACAAAGGCCCAAGGGTCAGCTGGGATGTGGCCGATAAAGGCTCACACTGCAGGCACAGGGCCGGGAGAGGGAAGAGAGAGGACGCGTGTTTAGTGCACGGACCTGCTTTGCCCCTCCCCACAGCTGCAACCTCATTCCATGCAGGGCTCGGGCATTTACCGCAGACCACACAGTGCGGGTGGAGCCTGCCCCGTCCCCACGGCTCACCTGGGAAGGCATTGACGTCGATGACAGCATGCTGTCCCGTCTGGTTGTTGATGATGATATCGATCCCGAAAAGGGACACGCCAAGCGCCTGCCGCAAGGCCTGGGAGAGCTCCCGGATGACCTCGTCACTCGGCTGCTCGAACACGCCCTCAATCTTGTCCAGCTATCGACACACGACATACGCAGGGGAGTCAGGCCGCAGGCGGGAAGGCACAATGCCACCCCACGGAGAGACGCCCCCGGCCTGGCATGACCCTCAGGCAAGGAGGCCCACCGAGGTCAGCACTGGGATGGCCATTTCTCCAGCCCTGCCGACCCAGCAGGCCCTAGGGGCACAGTGTCCTCACAACCACCAGGAGGCATGTGTCGTCATTGTCAGCATTTTGCACAGGGAAGGTCAACCTCAGACAGGGTCAGGGCTGGTCCAGGGCAAGTTCAGGGCAGGACCTGTACCCGGGTTCGGTGGCCTCTAAATAAAGCCCACCTGCCTTCACCGGAAGGGAGGAGGCGGAGTCTTGTGAACTCAGGAGACTTTTCGGGGCAGGGAGTGGGAGCTGGACCTTGAAGGTGGGAGGGTGTGGGCGTGGGTGGGAGGAGAAAGGCACGGGGTGACAGTGCTGTGGAGGCAAAGGCCAGGGGCAAGAACCTGCCGGAGAGAGCTGTGAGCAGAGAGCTGTGAGCAGAGAGCTGGGAGCAGAGTTGGGAGCAAAGAGCTATGAGCAGAGAGCTGTGAGCAGAGAGCTGTGAGCAGAGCTGTGAGCAGAGCTGGGAGCAGAGAGCTATGAGCAGAGAGCTGTGAGCAGAGAGCCGTGAGCAGAGAGCTGTGAGCAGAGAGCTGTGAGCAGAGCTGTGAGCAGAGAGCTGTGAGCAGAGCTGTGAGCAGAGCTGGGAGCAGAGAGCTATGAGCAGAGAGCTATGATCAGAGAGCTGTGAGCGGCCGGCCAGTGAAGGCAGGCGGAGCCGGGGAGCGCTGGTCAGGCACAGGCCCCACATCGCCAGAGCCTCAAGGCCGTGTTCTGTGGACAGGCCGTTCCGTACTGGTCAGTACCGTGAGGTCCCGGGGCTCACCAATCTCCCTTTCCCAGCAAGTAACTAGGGTGTTTCCACATGAACTCATATCCACGCACATGAGCTTCTCCCACCGGCCTCCCGGGGCCAAGGCCAGCTTTGAGAGAAGCTTCCACGGGGCTAATGGGCTGTCTATCCCTCCCTCCCCACACACAGCTCACTTTCTGCTCCATTCACAGCTGGCCTGGGGCAGCCACACAGTCCTCATGGGCTCCAGCCTGGTCCCCAGCCAGGGCCGCCAAGGAGGTAGAAGGTTGTACTGGGCAGGATGCAGTCTGAGGGGCCTGGATTCGAATCCTCACAGTGACTTCCTAGCTCTGTGGTCTTAGGGGAAAGCACCTGGCCTGTGTTTGTGCCTCAGTTTGTTCATCTGCAAAATGGAACCCATGGGGCTTCCATCCCAGACTGTTGGGAGGAACCATGAGGTCACTGAGGGGTAAGGACAGCACATCCTGGCTGGGGGGAGGGGCTGCACCTGTGTGCCAGGGCGGGAACAGCCCTGTGTCACTGCTGCCAATCAGAACAGGACTCACAGGCTGTGCTCCATAAATGCGGGAGTCCTAGAAGTATGGGCCCAGGGGCTGATCCACCAGAAATAAAGGGAAGTTCAGTCAAAAAGGAAAATATAGAATGACTACGTGACACAGCAATTCCACTCCTGGGTATGCACTGAAAGTAGGTACTTGTATGCCGATGCTCACAGCCGCATTATTCACAAGAGCAAAAGGTAAAAATAACCCAAGTCTCCATTGACAGATGAACAGACAGTATATTCAGACATACACTGACACTACAACATGGATAAAACTTGAAAACACTAGGCCAAGTAAAAAAACCCAAACACAAGTGGTCACATGCATGAAAGGTCCAGAAGAGGTCAACCCGGAGAGACGAACAGCAGGCAGGTGGTCACCAGGGCTGGGAGGAAGGGGCTGGGGGGGCCGCTAAATGGGGACAGGCTTTTGCTCTTGGTGACAAAAACGCTTTGGGTTTAGACAGAAATAGTGACTGGACAACATAGTAAACTTCCTTAATGCCACTGAACCATTCACTTTAGAATAGCTAATTGTATGTTATGTGAATTTCGCCTTTTTTTTTTTTTTTCAAAAGGTGAGGCTGGGGGAAGCTGGGCTGGCTCAGCGGGTTAAGCGCTCGCTTTGCAGCCCCGGAGCCTGAGGATCAAATCCCAGCCCCTGCCCATGCGGACCCACATGCTGAACGGGGGTGTGTCCCCAGCTCAGTTCTTGTAGGGACCCATGCGGGAGGCTCCCGGCCCAGTTCCTGCCCTGCGCAGCCCCGTGCCCGCCTGTGGAGTGAAACTAATGGAAAACTAATGCTGTCAACTGTGGAGACTGCTCTGGGCCCTCCCCCCTCTCTCTGTCTCTCTCTGTCAAAAACACAATAAAAAATAAATAAATCTTTAAAGGTGAGGCTGGGTCAGGAGGGCTGGGGACAGAGCCCTGGGTATCAAGGACTAGTGGCCCTTATCCCAGGCCAAGAAGCCGCAGCGGCCAATGGGGGACTTCCAGACACGTGCAGAGAGCAGGGGCCTCTCACCTGGGCAGCGTCCATGCCCGCTATGACCCCGACCCCCAGCAGCTCGTGCTGAGACCCGCTGCCTTGGCTCCTTATGGAGGAAACACTTCCGAAGGGGCAGTGCCAGCCAGGCTGGGACAGGCACTCGTCACTTAGCACCTGCCCACCTCCCCGTCGCTCTTGTCACTGAGGGTCAGGGCTCCGGCCGGCATGGCGGCCCAGACACTGTTCCTGAGTCAGAGGCCCGGGCCTCAGCGGCCCCCTGCGTGCTCTGAGCCGTAGGGCTACCCGGGTATTGTTTTCTCACCCTGCTACGTGGGGAACAGAGACGCCTACACTGTGGGACGGTGGTGAGAATCCAGGCAGCTCAGGTTCAAGTCTCACAGCTCAGGCCCAGCAGTGAGGGGAGCTCTGGCTACCACGTTATACAAAGTCTCGTGACATGCAGTTTACAGAAGCACTTTCTCAGCTCAGCTAAGGAAGCTCGGAAATCCCTTCGAATCCCTTAGATTATCTGAAACCAAACAGTCTTCCTAGGACGAGACAGACACGGAAACCTGCCCATGGGCACAAGCAGAAAGGGGTGACGGATGACGCTGCCTGAACACTGACTGCATGCCTGGCACTGTCCTAGCAACTCCCTGAGCCCCACAGCCACCCTATGAGGCAGGATGAAGAAACCAAGGCTCAGAGAGGCAATGTGACTCTCCTGAGGCCACACAGCTGCGACGCTGTGAAGCTCGGGTCTAATCCCAGTCAGTCTTGTCAGCGTCCACACACCTAATACCCTGACCAGTGTTTAGGGCCTGCAAGCGGGCAGGGCCCCTAGCTGGGGAGGAGAGGGGGCTTCAAGGCTAGGGCAGGGCTCCCTGCAGGAGGTAAAATGGGGACTGGAGGGACCCTGGTGGGCTGTCTGTGCCAGGCTGGGCTGCAGGAGCGCAGGAGGGGCTTATGTCCTAAAGGGACAGGGGACATGGGACATGGGACTACCATTCCCCTTTTCTACCTTCACATGTCGTCAGTCCTGAATAGCCGTCATGAGGGTGGGGAGGAGGAACACTTATCTACACCTTATAATGTGCACAGCCAGGGGATGAGGAGGGCTGTTCAAACTCTGGTTGTTCTCCAAGCTTCCCTGACAGGTGAGACTTGTTCCTGGGACACATCTACCAGCACCTATAGGTCCCTGTCCACGCCTGTGCTCTGTCAAACCCTCAGCACACAGCCAGCCCCTCGAAGGGCCCGAAAAAACAGGAAATGAACAGGTCACCTGGGCCAGGGGCAGGAAGTAATAAGGCAAGTGCAACCCCTGTGACAAAACAGGGAGTGAGGCCCAGTGCTGGGCGTCTACTCTGGATCTTGGTGACACCAGCGCAGGACAGGGAGGGGACAGAGGCAAATCCTCCCAGAACAGCTAGGATGGCCGTGACCCAGGGAGCGGGACACCCAGCACTGGCACCCGGTTCAGGGGAAATGGCAGCAGAGGATGCTGGCTCGCTGGAGTCGGAGCAATGGCTGAGGGTGACCCAGGAGCCACTTCTAACTGCCTGCCCTGCCCCACTGAGAGATAAGAATCCCTAAATCTCTGGAAGGCCCAGCTTTGGAGGCAGACCGATGTGGGTGCACAGCCCTGGGAACTTGGGGAAGCCACTGAGCCTCACTGAGTGTGGCCTCCCCCGTCAGGAAAGTGGAGCTGCCCACCCTGCCCGCGCAAGGCTGGTTTGGGGCCTGGGTGTGAGGCCGCAGGGCGTCCCAGTGCAAGCTGGTCACACAGCAACCTCACTGCCCAGCAGCCCCGAGCCCGCCCCCCACGAGCCACCCCAGCACCCACAGAACAGGCTCGGAACAAATCCCTACTGCAGTCACAGGGACGAGGATAGGAACACTGCGATGGTGCTGCCTCCACCCCTTTTCTTAAATCAGTGAAAATCAGGTCCTCTAGTTCTTCCTGACTCAGGGGTTTCCTCATGCTGGGAGGTGTCAGAAAATCTCATCTGGATAGCACTGTGAGCGGGTGTGGCCACACAGTCACTGGCAGGAAGGCCCAAAGCAAGCAAGGGAGAGGGGCCTTTGAAACTTCCCCGGGACCCCTGGCATGGGGCAAAGGTCCCCTGGACCCTGCCTGATTGGAGAGCTCAGCCTGGGCCCCACAGCACCCCCACAGCCACAGAACCCACCACTACAGGTCACCACGGCAGGAGGAACATACCTCTGTCAGGACCGATGATGACTCTGGCTTAGACACATTGTGGCTGTTGAAGAAGATGGACTCACGGTCTGAAAAAGCAAACAGGAAGAAGCCAGTTAGAAGCGCAAAGGAAGGATGGTGACTCCACCGCCAGGCACCAGGGGGCAGCACCGCCCCAGCCACTGAGGATGGTGGCCCAGAGGCCTCCAGGCTCAGCATCGATCCACAGCCACCTGGGGCCCCAGGGAGCGGGGCATCCCACCCGAAGGACACGCTGCACCACAGACAGACAGACACACAGCCAGTCAGGGCGCTTGCTTCAGTTCTTCCCATATAGAGATGACTGGCTTAATGAGCCTTATCAGGTCTGAGTTTCCTCAGTACCGAGGGCCCCATTCCCATAGTGTGTCGAGTGTGTTTTCTGGACACGGCATCAGAAAGGGCGCTCGTGGGTGCGGCTAAGTGAGCAGGAAACGCTGCGTACCCGAATACCAAAGGCTCAGGTGAAGAGGTCCAGTAATCCCTGTAGCCAGCCCCTCCCAGTGTCTGCCCATGGGCTCGACGGGGTGGTCCTTGAGACAGGGCCAGGCTGCCACGTGGCCCATGAGTATTTAAAATACAAAGGGTTCTGCTGTTTCCCAACCACTTAAGGGAAATGCAGGAAGAGCATGGGCGTCCGCAGGACACCTCCAGGGAGGCACACAGCATCATTTGTCTGGCTCTGGACGCTGGCACAGCCCCTGAAACCCTGCTCCCCTTCCTCCCACCCCATGCTCCCAATCTGAGCCCAAGAATGATGGGGCGACAGGCAGCCGGTTTGCTCGCTCATCCCTGAGAGGAAAGGAAGGCCGCCAGCCGACAGGAAACATTCTGAGCCCTAGAAGTGTGGGCACACGAATCCAAGAGTCTCAGAACCACGAGCCATGGCCCAGGTTCTGGAAAAGTCTGCCTATCACGACCCCATGCCCTCCCCTAAGCATGACACGGGCCCAGGACACACTGCTCATCCCTGGGGTCCAGGCCTGAGTGCAGGGCAGAACGGGCCCTAGCTAGCAACCCCACACGCCGGGGCCAGGTCGGGGGGCGCCCGTCTGGTTGCCAACGGCCCCCACCAGCTCCAGGACTGTGGTGGCGCAGCAACCACGCACGAAGACGCGATCTGGGCGCAGGCCACGCAGGCAGGCGCTGAGATGTACCTGGCGTCCTTCCCGCTAGCGGGGCACACAGGCCCCTTGCCGCCCCGGAGTGCCCGACAGTCCTCCCGCTGCTCCGACCAGAGCCGGTCCAGACGGGGGGAACCAGAGATGGTCCTGGGGAGGAGCCTGGGGAGAATAAACACCCTGCAGGACTTGTGGCAGGCCACTCCACCGGCCTCTGCTCCTGGGGACCCGCTGCCGAGAAGAGTGAGCGTGGGGGTGGCAAGCCCCGGGGGCCAGAGGTGCCAGCATCCCCGCTGCTGAGGGGGCACTCTGCCTTGTGCAGCACTAGCCCTTCTGAGCCTGTGCCCCGGCCCCACTGAGCTCAGGGCACCTCCCACCCACCCCGGGGGTGCCCAAGGGCAGTGGCCAGGGCAGCAGAGCAGGCCTGGGGGGAGAAGGGCCACCAGGGCAAGTGAACACAAGTCTAGGGAGGCTGGAAAGCCTGCAGAGCCACAAGGAAACCCCACGTTCACTCGACTCCAGGAAGGGCACGCGGAGGGCCTCCTGCTGCCTGCGAAACTGAACAGACCACCTCACCCACCCAACAGCCTCTCGTGGCAAGAAGGTCGGAAGTGCGGCTCATTTCAAAGGGGGCTCATCTCCGCCTGGCTAACTCTGACCTGCGGCTCTGGCCAGAGGACTATTCAGAGCAGAGCCAGGAGAGCCGTCTGCCCAGATCACCCCCTCCCCCGTCCTGCATCCTGAGCTGGGGCCGGAGGGAGCCAGAATGGCCAGGAGCTGCTAACTCACAGACTGGGGGACACTGAGATAGGTCCGCAGGGGTACGAGTGACCCATGGCGCCAGCTCCTTGGTAGCTTTAAGATACCCATTCCCCCCAAAGAGGCACCCGGCCAGGCCCTTGAGAGACTGCAGGAGCAGCCGGATCTAGAGGGCCTCAGAGACACATGGAGCCCCATGAAGGGCCATCACCACCTCCCTGCAGGGGAGGGAGGTCCATGAGAGGAGACGTTTCTGTCCGCAGTTTATAGATGTGAACAACAGGTTTGAAATAAGAAGTATAAATGACAAGACTGGCCCTGAAATATCTAGTGACAATGGTGTAGCCATGAGCTATGGCCACACACTGTTTTCAGTCCCTTAATCTTCACGTCGCTCCCTGGGGCAGGGGATGGGGGGGATGTCACAGGGCCACCGATGGCGGCCCAGGTCTCGTTCCAGCTCCCATCACCTCCACAGCGGGGCCAGACCTGGCCGCCCTGTCCAGGTGGCTCCCCTCACGTGGTGATGTCCTTTCGTTCTTTCTTCCCTGGTGCGCGGTTTCTCCCACTCACATGTAAGTCCATGAGGGCAAGACACGTGGCTGACTAGCTCCATGCCGGATCCCTCGCATGGGGCAGGTTCAAGGGCATTTATCAATCCTCAGAGGTTCTAGATGAGAGAGCAGCCAACTAGTGGCCACAGGCCAAATCTGGCCTGCTACCTGCATTTGTAAATAAAGTTTTATTGGAACACAGCCATGCCCATTGGTTTACACAAGGTCTACAGTGCTTTCACACAATGGCAGCACTGAGTAACTGATGGAGCTGGAAGTATTTACTATCTGGCCGGTTGCAGAACAAGCCTGCAAACTCTGTGTGGTAAGCAGTACCTTCTTCTGTGTACCCCACAAGGGAAAAGGGCCCGGGGTAGAGAGTATAACCAAGGTGTGGAGTACACAGAGTAAAGGAGACAAGAAATGCCCCGCTGCACAGAAGTCCTTCTGATGAGCAAGGTGCCCATCTCGACCTCGGCACTGGACGAGAGGGGGGCATGAGCCCCCCAGACTGAGAGGCAGAGAATGCAGGTGTTCCCGGGGGCAGAGGCCAATGCCAACCCCCCTCCACAAGAACATGACTTCAGCTCCAGCAGAGGCCATGGCAAGATGCCACTGGCTGTGGGACACACCTGACTTCAGAGACATTATCATGATGAAACCAAAGTGCAGCTGAGAATCCAAAGGGCAGGGCAGCTGAGGAGGGACGGTCGGTGTCCTCTCCACCCCAGAGTCAGAAGAATCCCACTCCAGGAGCCCCCGGCTCCCGACGTCGCAGGGGAAGTCAGGGGCTGCCACACGGGGCAACGGGACCAGGAGGCCGGGGTGGGGGCTGGAAAGAGCCCGGAGCTCCAAGGCCCCTGCTCCATTGGTCCCGCTTAAAGGGCCACCATCAGATTGGTCTCCTCAGAAGAGGGCATGCTGGTAAAAAGAACGAAGCCCACGCCAGCTCCCTGGGCGATGCAGACACGGAATCAGCTTTGGGCATCGAGGTGGACACCCACAAGTGACCCAGCTCGCCTGAGCACCATGAACATTCTCCGTCAGCTCAGGTGTTTATCTGCTCATTTATTTGGCCCAGGCCTGCATTTTGTGGCAAACTGGCAAGCCGGAAGTGGCCCCGGAGAGACGCCCAGACGCAGAGCTGTCATCCTGAGACACAGGACACAGAGCCCTGCTGGAAACCTGCCCAGCACTTTGCAACCGGGAGAAAAGGGAACAAGAAAGGGACACTGTGTGGGCGAAGAAAGGAGATCATGGGAAACTTCTTTAAAAGGTGGGAGTGATTTTTTGGTAAAATTTAAAAAAAAAGAAAAGAAAAATGGAAAAGGAGAGTACATAAGATGTAACTACTTTTAATGTAATAAGTTTCCCAAGGAATTAAAGCACATGTTTCTTTAAAAATAAGGAAAATAGAGGATTTATAAAAAATAGCTTCTCCAGCTCACAATTTCTAAGAATGCCTCTTGCCAACATACAGTCACATATAAAAGGACCCCTGCAGAAGCCGCCCCCCACCCCCCGGGGCATCCGAGAGCGCGGGGTCTGGGAGCAGGCGGAGGAAGGGGATGTCCCCTCCGAACCCCAAGAACAGCCTTGCGTCCGGCTGGAAAGGCTTCTGCACTCAGAAGGAAAGTGAACACACACACGTTTCCGAAGCGCCTGCTCTTAGTGTTGTGCCATGTTAACAGGAGAAACAGCTGAGATAGGAAAATAAGAACAGCTGAACTTCATTCGAGACAGTGGCCTGGAGCCACCGGGAGCGGATGGTGACAGGCAGTCCCAGCAGAGGGATTTTAGGAAGATGCATCTGTGTGCTCAGCTCAGAGGACATAACGCAGCCTGCGTGTTCCATCCAGGGACGGCGGGTTTCCCTTACAGAGGCCGGTGCAGTGAGCTTGAGCGAACCACGTGAGATGCCTTTAGAGCCGTTAGGACGTTCCTTTTGAGCAGCCCCAATACCAGCAAATCCTTATCTTTAGTGTCAGCTCTTGAAATGGACAAAGGTCACCAGGTGTCAGGTGAGCAGCTGAAGAAAAGCAGAGCTTGTGAGGCTGCCAGCCTCCCTGGAGGACCCCTCAGATGCCCCCAGTGGCGGCAGCACCCTGCAAGTGCCATCCCCGTGTGACACTGGAAGGACATGTCAGACCATCCCCCACTGATGTGAAACAGACTCACTGATGTGGTCCTTACCCATGCGGGGGCACAGCTGGCATGGCCCTGTGCAAGGCCCCACGCCCTGGGTGCTGAGCCCTGACAGAGAACACCTCCACCTCAGCGGCTGCCGCAGCAGCCAGGAACTCGGCATTGCCCCACTTGGAAGAGGAGGCGATAAAGCAGTCGGCCCCCTGGGCCCCTCCCCTCCTTCCCGGAAGCCCCATCACCCATTCCAGCGGGTTCCTCCTGAGTCTCACTGCCAGGGCCCCAGGAAGCAACCTGGGTGCAGGACACTTCAGGGGCTTCCTGGAGTTTACGGTGGTTCAGACGGACGGAGCCACTTCAACGACCTGGTGGAAACGGGGGTTCCTCACTTGCTCTCCAACACCCCTTTATCTACAGTTCCTTCTACGTCCAGACCATGGCTTCCCCCTCCAGAGACAACACAGGGAGCAGGGGTTACTGGCGTGTCCCCGCTGGGCCCCAGAGCTCGGGGCAGCCTGACAGGGCCTCGGTTTGCTTACCTGACGAGCCTGCAGAGAAGTTCTTGAGCGAGGGTCTCTGGACCACCGTGTAGGACTCGCCCACCACAAACACCTTGTACAGGACGGCGTTGTGGTTGATGAAATTCTGGACCACGCAGGGCGGCTGGACGGCACTCAGGCCCTCCTGGTTGAACACAATGGCCATCTGGGGGAGACATGGGGCAGACCTCAGACACGGGGCGCACCGCCCATCACAGTCACCAAGGCCCAGCCCTGGCCCCGAGGCACGAGGACGCTCCAGGAAGTCTCAGGCCAGGGCGCGTACAGGGGACTCGTTCACTCCTGCTGTGGGGGGTCTGGAAACCCTGCACCATTGCCCACTGCAGAGGGCTGAGCTAGTGTGCTGATCGCGCTGTAGTGCAGGGAATGGGACCCCCTGGAGGTATATGACTCACCCTGGTGACATCCTTACGGGCTCCTCCACCAAGACCCGGGAGGCGGGAGCAGGAGCCCATGGGTCAGGAGTGGGGAGGCCTGGGGTCAGAGCGGATCAAGACGGGGGCTGCGTCTCTCTGAGCACTCGCGACAGGCCAGGCCGTTCTAGCCACTGCAGGTGAGTCACCTGGAGTCGTCTGCACGGCGCACCTTTGAGGTGGGCCCTATTGTCACACCCCTTTTACAGACGAGGAAGCGGAGGCCCTGAGCAGCGTGGTGGCTTGCTGGAAAGTGACAGTGCCTGGAAGGGACCTGAGTGTGCCCAGAACACAGCCCTGCCCTGACATACTGCATGAGCCACACCAGCTCCTAGGGGACGGGAACCTGCTGCTCCCAGTCCAATTCCTGTGGGGCACAAACATCCCCAATGGGAGGGTCTGGGAGAAAACTGAGGTAGGGAGGACGGGGGGACGGCTAGAAAAGCCCTCTCCACTTTGGCTGAGGCGAGGTCTGCCCAGGGCCCACTCGAACCAGACAACAGTGCCCAGGAAGGAGCCGCCAGATGTCTCTGGGGCTGCAGGGAGGGGCTCACAGGGCCTGGACAGCTGGCTGCTGCACCAGCTGCCACCCCTCATGTCACCTGTCACGGAAGAACACCGCGATGTGCCTGGCGGATCAGCTGGACAGGGCAGAAGTCAACATCCAAGCTGCATGGGGACAGAAAGTGTGTGTGTGTGTGTGTGTGTGTGTGTGTATGCGCGTGCACGCGCCTATGCACATGTGTGTGTCCTGCAGTGAATGTCTCCTTAGCCTTCTGATGAGAGTAACAGACACGAGTTCAAGTCCGAGCCCCACCTGAGTGCTTGGCTGCTAACAGGGACTCGTCCTGTTTCAGCTCCATTCTGCTCACCTGTGAAGCGGCACCAACCACCAGGGGCGGATTCAGGGGGCCTCTGAGCTTTGGCTCAGGGTGTTTAAAAAGGAGCTGGGGACCCTGGGCCAAGGAACAAACCGGCGAGCTTGCGCTGGCTTAGAAGCAAAACCGAAAACCCCAGTGCTGTGGACGTACCCACCACGTGCACAGAGCTGTGCTGCAGAGGCTGCGTCTGCACAGGACACACCCAGGGGCCCTCCCCTCTGCGCTCACATCCCCGGGCACCTGAGCCAGCGAGGAGCCTGGACGCCTGGCCCGAGTTCCTGCTGCAGTGAGCACCTGGCCAGAGCGGGCGCCTCACTGGTGCTAAGAGCCTCAAAGGAGGCAGGTGGCCCACAGCAAGCACAGAGGGGCCCCCTGGGGTCTCCAACTCTCCAGGCCCCCACCCAGGAAGACAGAAGCCCTCCCAGAAACAAGACCCTGTAAGAGGAAGCTTGGGGAGGGGGGCACGTGTATACATCATGGAGCTGGACTCGGACAGCTGGACTGAGGAGGGAAGAGCCTCCCTTAAAGGCACCAGCCCCACACGTGAGGGTCGAGACCCCCAGGGAAGGGGCTCACCTAGATGCAGCCCCCTTCTGCAATCACCTGGCAGGTGCATCAAACGCTTCCTGTGCCGGCCCCCACGGCAGCATATGCGGCAACTCCCGTCTCCTTCACAACCACCACCCCAGTCACAGTGAGGGACATTCAGAGGGGCTGGGTGATCTGCCCAAAGGCACACAGCTCGGCAGTGCCCAGAGGCTGGTCCCAGGTGTGTGTGAACAGCAGAAGTGGCCCCCTCCCCAAAGGCGGACCTGCTCTGACTGGCCTGGTGCAATCAGTGGCTGGGGTCATCCTTCCATCCTAATGCCCAGGCCCCAACAAATAGGATCCTCATACTGGAGGAAAGGGCCAGATGGAAGGGCGGCCGGCGGGTGCTGGTACCCACGAGGGCAGCATGGGCTCTGGGGACGCAATCTGCCTGTTCTGAAGCCCTCCTGCTCCCTTCTGGGACCTGGCACAGAGCCCAGGCCGCCTGGGCCGGGAAGCCTTGAGGGCTCCCGACCTGGGGAGACAGCTGGCCTTTGCAGCAGGCCACGATGTCCTGCCCCCATGCTCCTTCCCACGAGCAGGGGTGCCCCCATTACGGCCTGGATACCGCCATCTCCCCGTGAGGAAAAGTCTTCCTGTGCAGGGCACGGTGCCCAGCTGCCCACGTTTAGTCGTAAGGTCTCGGGGCTGCCAGGGCCAGTCTCTCCCGCAGGGCCTTCTCGGTGGCTCAATCGTCCCCTGCCCGGTGAGTCCTCACACGTGCCCACCAGGGAGGTCTCCCTGAGAGCGTCAGCTGCAGGTGGTACAGGGCGCCGAAGCCCACGTCCCAGGTGTGGCTGCCGAGAGCAGCAGGGGCATCAGAGACCCCATGGAGCCCCTGCCTGGCCATGTGCTCCTCTCGCCCGCACAGGGCCTCCTCGCTCATGCCCTACACCTCGTCTCCTGAGGCTCTGCCCCTGGGACTCTGTGCCCCCTGCTAGGGCAGGACTCACAGCAGATCCTCCCCTGGCACCCAAGGTGGGGCAGGAATGACGGCTGGGTGAACAAACAAACGGGCGAGAGGGCGATGACCAGAGCGTGCTGCAGGCCGGCTGCCCCTTCCCTCCACCTCCCCTTCTCTAAATTCTGCAGGAATGGCAGGCCCTGGTGGGCAGTGACAGAGGATGGAAAGCTGAGAACCGGTCAGCCTGGGGCGCAATTCCCACAGGCTCAAACAGGGGCAGGCATACCCACCCTGTCCTGGGGACCAGGACAGGCATAGGGGACACGGCAGGAGGCAGAGTCCAAAGCCACTGCCAGAAGCAGGGCAGGGAGCGGGAGCAGCAGGCATGGACCCGGAGCAGCAGGCATGGACCCAACATAGAGGCTATGGTGGCCCAGAGGCCCTATGAGCTGAAAGGAAGGGGCGGGGCGTGTGGGGCGTGTCAGGCCGGCAGATCTGCCACTCACCTCGTGAGAGTTGGTGCCATGAGCCACTCTGGTTTTGCAAACTGTGGGGTGGGTGGGGTAGAGAAAAACAGAGAGGAATCAGTGAGGTTATTCATCCGCAAAACGCGACCTGGCAGAGACAGGGAGAAACCCCAAACTCCTACAGCCCCTCAGGGGAAGGGGCAGGTGGGACCGGGACAACCCAGCACCTGCACTCAGCGTGCTCTGGACCAGCACCGCCAGGCCGGGCAGAAGAGCGCCTTCTGTCCTTGCCTTCCCAGCACCCATTTCCACAGTGTGCATGAGGGCGGGACCCGGGGCCACCCCTTTCCGGGTGGCCAGGGCCTCCTCCACCCTCCAGGGGGCTGCAGACAGCCCCACCAGGCCAGCCCGCCCACACACCACCACTGCCCGGAGCCCCGGCTGCGGTACACACTGAACGGGAAGGCCAGGCCATTCTTCTCCAGGAGCCGCATGGTGTCGTCCCCGCACAGGCCCGTGAGCTCCATGAAGGGCGGCGAGCAGATCCTGTCATCTGGGGGACAGAGGGGACACCCACGTCAGCACGACTGCCGACCAGCCGCCCACGGCCGCTTCCTGGGATAGACCCACCTCCCCGGGGCCACGCCCAATGCCCCGCTCTCCTGATTCAACGCCCCAAGCTCCAGTCGTGCACACACATACACGAGAACAGCGTGTTCTTTAATTACACTTTCTTTTTTTTTTAGATTTATTTTTATTGTTTTTGACACAGAGAGAGAGAGAGAGAGAGAGAGAGAGAGAGAGAGAGAGAGAGAGACAGAGATTCAGAGACACAGAGAAGGGGGAGGGCCCAGAACAGTCTCCATAGTTGCACATCATTGGTTTTTCCACAGGTGGTCAGGGGCTGCACAGGGCAGGAACTGGGCCAGGGTTTCTCCCTGGTGAGAACCGAACTGGGGGCACTCCCCAGTCCAGCATATGGGTCTGCATGGGCCAGGGCCAGGATTCGATCCTCGGTCCCCGGGGCTACAAAGTGAGTGCTTAACCCACTGAGCCATCCCAGCTTCCCCATAATTACACTTTCTAATAATATTTCTATAATTATAAAGTGAGTAATTGTGCAACAGAACATCAAAGAAAAGTAAACACCACACACCGCCCCATCACCTCCTCAGCCTTCTGCAGGCACATATATACCTACACACAGAGCTTCAGGGTAAGACACTGTTCCGTACAGTCGAATTTTCACTCAATAAACTATGGCTCATTAAAGACCTTTCCCATCACCTGTGTGGGCTTAACAATGATCACAAGACCAGGCTGCACACAGCTCTTTCCAAGCGTTTAGCGCCATGCTAAGCTCTACGCACACGCCACTTCTGAAGTCTGCAAAGTAATCCTATGAGGGGAAAGCCAAGGCCAGGAGACTAGGGAGCCGGCCCATGGCTACACAGCCATCCCTCCCCTAGGGAAGGCTGGCCCTCACCCTCTCACCACCTAACGGAAGGTGGAAAACAAAACGGAGCTCCTGACACACAGCCAGCGGCCCGCCTGCTCGGTGCTGCCTCCTAACTCCCCCCACGCACACCTACCACCCGTCTCCCGCCCTGGCAGCCCTGGCAGCCCTGCCCCAGTTCCTGCCCCCTTTCCTGCCCCCACTTCCCTCTGCTGGCACACCTTGGCTCTCCTGAGCTCCATCTGAGAGCAGTGCCCACCTCCTCTCGGCGCCGATCCAGTGGGCTCGAGGCATGTTTGGTTTTCTGAAAAGCACAGGGAGCTCACCACCCCTGGTGCCAGGACTGAGTGAAGGCAACCTTGTGGGATGACTGTATTCGGACTCTCTACTGACTGGCCAATTACTGGTTTGTTATTACCACTTCTTGTCTAGTCCCCTACCCTGATCGGACCACCAGCCCCTCAGGAAGCAGGACCACCCTGTACTTCTGGGCACAGGGGCCAGGAAAGGCTGAGCACCAGTGGGGTAGGGGTGGCCTCCCACCCACAAACTTGGAAACCAAACCAAAGTAAACAAGCAAAATGGCTTGTCTCCAACAGCTTCTAGCTACCCGGCCAGCTAAGAGGCCAGGACATTAACCGAAAGGTAAGGTGCAGCCTCATACACCTCATAAAAACGAAGGCCAAGAATCACACAGGGCACATTAAAGGTGTTTAATCTCACCCCGCCCCTGGTGCCCACAGAGTCCAAATCCCAAACAGGCAAGAGTGTTGGCAGATTTTGGGGTTGTAGAGCTTCTGGGGGACCCCAGGAGGGTGGGCTGGAACCAATATTGGCCGAGCCCTGGCAGACAGTGCTGCAAGCCCTCAGCACAGTGCACCCATTGAGCCCTCAAAGTGCTGTGACATATTTCCATGAACAGATGCTGACATAGAAGCCCGAGAGGTAGTCTGCCCGTCATACACCAGCCAACACCGGGGCCAGGCCAGGAAAGGTCAGGGAAATCAGGGAGGGGTATGTCCTGGTTCTCCGCTATAAAACATTATCTAAACAAGACCCTGTTTCTGTACCCCTAGCCCAGAGTCAGAGTTGGGGTACAAATGCTGGGAGGCAGGGGGGGACTGGCCCTTCTGTGACTGTGGAGGGAGGACACATCTGTGCAAAGGCTCCAGCTGCCAACTCAACCCCTGCAGTCCAGCCCCACGGACATGATGCAGAGGGCCTGGACAAAAGGAAGATGTGGTGGCAGGCAGGCCCAGGACAGGGGAGCAGGCACTCACCGGGCCTGGCCCAGGCCCACCTCGGCCCACGTGCCCCACAGGAAGATTCAGAGGTTGCTGGAGGCATGCAGGCCACCTCTGTAAGAGCTCCCAGACTCCCCACCACCAGGTGGATCAGCCTGGTTTCTAGATTTGCCTTGCAGTGCCCACCTCAACACCCCCACCCTCGCACCCCAGCACAGCAAATCCTTCACCTGGCATTGACAATTGCACCATCTCAATCAGCCACACATGTTATGTGCCAGGCACTACTCCACATAGTTCAAAAGCACCTCATTTACCCTCACAAGAACCCCATGAAGAAGTACTGTCACCCCCATTTTACAGATGAGGAAAATGGAGGCACAGAGAGGTGAAGTCCCCTGCAGAGCTACACAGTAAGTCAGTCATTGGTACAGCTGGGGGGCTCATGCCTGGGCAGTGAGCTCCAAGTTGATGCCACTGACCACGGCCTCCCTAGTAGAAAAAGTGCTCACTCTGTATGAACAGAATAAAGGACAAAAACCACACAATCCTACCAACAGATGCAGAAAAAGTATTTTACAAAATCCAACACCCTCTCATGGTTAAAAAATAAAAAATAAAGACACTCAACAAACTAGAAAATGGAAAGGAAGATCCTAAACTTGATTAAAGGGCATCTACAAAAACCCATCCTGCTATGCTGAAAGATGGGGCATTCCCCTAAGATCAGGAACAAGACCAGGATGTCTGTTCCCATCACCTGTATTCAACACTGTACTAGAGGTGCCAGCCAGGGCAATTAGGCAAGAAAATGAAACAAAGGGCACCCAGACTGGAAAGGAAGGAGCAGAACAACCTCTTGCAGAAAATGTGATCTTGTGTACAGAAAACACCAAGGACTCCATGCACACAAAAATCCAAAGACGAGTAGAGTTAATAAACGAGTTCAGCAAGATGGCAGGATACAAGATCAATACTCAAAAGAGCAATTATATTTCTGTATCTTAGCAATGAACAATACAAACAAGAAGTTAAGAAAATAATTCCACTTCAACAGCATCAAAAAATACTTCAAAGTAAATTTAGAGAAGACTTTAACACTGAATACAACACACTGTTGAAAGAGGTTGAAGATGTCAATAAATGGAAAGACCTGCTATGTTCATGGATAGGAGGTTTCATATTATTAAGATGGCAATATCACCACATTCATCTAGACTCAATGCAATCCCCATTAAAATCCTATCTTTCCTTTTGCAAGAACTGACAAGGTGATCCTAAAATTCATATGAAAATTCAGTAAACCCAGAAAGCCAAAACAATCTTGAAAAAGGGTGAAGTTGGAGGACTTACACTTCCCAATTTCAAAACTTATTACCAAGCTATAGAAATCAACACAGTGTGATACTGGCGTAAGGACAAATACACTAATGGAATTGAACAAAGAGTCCGGAAATGGGCCATACATCTAAATACCAAGACAAGGAGACAGATACTCATTTCAACAAATGGTGCTGGGACAACTGGACAGCCACACCCAAAAGAATGAAGTCAGACTCCTACCTCATATAATACACAAAAACTGATTCAAATGGATCATGTTCTAAATTGTAAGCTTTAAAATGGTAAGCCTCTGAGAGGGAAACAAAGGGGTAAATCTTCATGATCTTGGATTAGGCACTGGTTTCTTAGACACTAAAAGCATAAGCAAACAAAGTAAAAATAAATTTGACATCATAAAAATCAAAACCTTTTGTGCTTCGAAGGACAGTATCAAGAAAGTGAAAAGACAATTCACAGAATGGGGGAAAATATTTGCAAATCACGTATCTGATGAAGGTCTAGTATCTGAAATAAACAAAGAATAAAAAGACAACCTAAATTTGAAACGGGCAAAGGATATGAACAGATAGTTCTCAAAATAAGACATACAAAGGGCCAGTGAATATGGTCAACTCATTAGCCACCAGGGAATGCACATTAAAACCATGGTGAGATATACCTCACACCTACTAGGGAAGCTATAATCCAAAAGACAGTAACAAATGCTGCTGCTGCTGATGCAGCTGCTTTGGGAAACAGTCTGGCAGCTCCAATAGTTAAACACTTACCACATGACCCAGCAATTCCTCTCCTAGATACACGAGGGCTGTCCAGAAAGTGTCTAGCCATGTTAATATGAAAAATAGAGGCATTTATGGCTGGATTTTTTCCCAGATAGCCCTCGTAAATAGAAACATAATGTCCACATAAACCCCTGTCCAGGAATGGTCATACAGCACTATTCATAACAGCCCAAAAGCAGCAGCAACACAAATGTCCATCAACTGACGAGTGCGTAAACCAAACGTGCTCCCTCCACCCAAGGAGGTATCACTCAGCCATAAACAGGAATGGAGTCCTGACACAGGCTACAACACAGCTGGACCTTGCAAACATTATGCTAAGAGAAGGAAGCCAGTCACAAAAGGCAGATATTATATGACCTCGATTATCTGAAACGTGCAGAACAGGCACATCCATGGGGTCAGAAAGGAGACAGGGGGCTGCCAGCACCTGGGAGGTAGGGGGATGGGAGTGATGAAAATGTTCAGGAATAAGACGGTTGCTCCACTTTGCAAATATACACAAAACTAATGAATTGCACGTGCACTTGAAAAACCTGGATTTTATGGTATGTGAATTATGGCAATTAAAAAAAAGTAAGAAAAACCCAGCAGCAGTGGGCACTGCCATCCCTCAGGTGCTTGCCCTCTGCGGGACATGGGCTCATACGAAAACGCTCCCCGTACAGTGTTGCCTTCCGCCCTTGAGCAAACCTGCAGATACGTCCAGGGTGAAGTCAAAGAAGGACGAGGTGAGCGCTGCCCCGAGGTGCTAGGGGCCCAGATGAAATGTGGAGGCGAGACACATGGGCCACCTCTGGCATCAGGCCAGGCACCCCATTTCCGACTCTGGTGCGGGAAGTGGCAGGACCCAGCAGGTGCCAAAGGATGGACTGCTCCAGGGGTGGGCCTGGTCCTGAGACCACCCCCAACACGGCGAAGGGCCCATCGTCCAAGCTCCGTGATGGCAGCCCTGATCCCACTGGACAGAGGCCGGAAGGGACCTGTGGCCCTCACTCGGCCATGGGGGTGGGGGGGCTCCGCGCCCGGGCCCGGCCCCCTCTCGGGACTCAGGGACAGCAGACCAAATGGCTTAAGTGCTTGATCCACTTTCTAGCCACCTGCAGCCACGTCACATCCTGACGTGCCCATGAAATCGTTAGAAACTACTACTGTCCCTATTTTGGTTTTAACAGCCATTCAGAGACAAAAATGCACATTGAGACTCAACTAAATCCCAGGAGCTAGAGATGCAGCAACGAACAAGCAGACACCCCTGCCCTCGTGGAGCGGGGCGCGCACAGGGGTGCCGGTGCAGTGACGGCTGTGATCACGAAGCACTTTGCTAAGCACAGACACAGTAACGTGAGCGAAGGGGCCATGCATCTGGGGGAGGCCTGCTCCCAGAGGCGGGGACAGCCTGTGCAAAGGCCCTGTGCTTAAGGACCCACTGCTGCCCGACACAAACTGGACCCAGCCTCTGAGACGAGGACGGTGACATCAGTCTAGTTTGGGGACAGAGGGGCCCTGGCTGAGTGGGAGGACAAGGAAAGGAACCAGGCTCTGCAGCAGTGAAGCCGGAGCCTTGGTGGCAGCAGACACGCGGGCCCCGCCCACGTGCGGGATGGTGACAGCAGAGGCTCCCGCTCAGCCATGGGAAACTCACAGCGTCGCCAGCAGTGCTTCTCCCCAAATAGAGACAGAACCAAGACTCCTCCTGGAAGCGCAGGAGGCTATTTCTGGTTCCCCGAAAAAGGCTGCTGCCGCTTATTTGTCTCCCGTCTTTATTTCTGGATGGGAGTTGGAAAGGAGGCTTTTTTTAGTGAGATGGTGGGTTGTGTTCTGTTAAGAGCTGAAACATCAGCCCCTGGGAAACTGAAACACCCGTCTTCCCTCTCTGCCACTGTCATTAAAGAATGTGAAGCTGGAGGCCCTTGGAGATGAACAAGTCCATGCCCACGAGTCCAGAGGGGAGGAGAACAGTTCAAGGGCACACACGTTACTGGCAGGCCCAGGTGAGACCCCAGGGGTCCCGAATCACATGCCACTGTCCTACCCACGCTGCCAGGTGGCCGCACTCTCGTCTGAATGGTGGCAGCTGTTACACACCTAGCAAGACAAAGGACCAATGGCAAGCAGGTGGATGGGTATAGAGGCCACCTGGAGGTGGGAGGGAAGGGCAGATGGCCCCCTGGAAGTGCAGCTTTGAAGCCTGACTTTGAACCTGGGGTAAACTACTCACTCGCTGTAACCTTTGGAAAACGACTGAACTCTGCTGAGCCTTCTCTCCTCATCTGTAAAATGGGAGCCATGACCCCCTCGAAGAATGTCGGGAGGCCTGGCACCTAAGAGGCACCCACCTAACGTGGGGCAAGGCCAGCTGGGGATGCCCTAGGAAAGCAGGCAGGTTCTGAGCAGCAGCCACTGGCCACGCCCAGCTTCCTGGGGCGCCCTGGCCTTGCCCGCGTGGCTTTCTCCCTGTGCCCAGCACGGTGCTGGCAGGACAGGTCCTCTTCCCAGGGCTGGGAAGGCAGCCGTGGCGGGGCACTGGGGTGCTGGGCCTGGGGACAGCTGTGACAAGACTCTGCCTTGGGTCCCTTCTCTAAGGCTGAGCTTCTTCACCCAGGTAACACCTGATGGAAACAAGACCCAGGGCTGCAACAGTCCCCAGGGCAACGGGCAGGGCGTCAGGAGAGGACGACTCACACGAGCCAGGGCTGTGCTGTGGGGAGAGGAGCTGCAACTCAGAGCCTGGTCCTGGGCAGTGGGGTGGGCCCTCATGTGGAACGTGCCACAGGGAGGACTCGCCACGCTGTGGACTGTCTCTTGCTCTAGAAGGGTCAGTCCCGCAAGGGCCGGGGCTGATGGGCTTTGCAGACCACTGCAGCCCCAGCGCCCAGAATACCTCCCGGCACACGGCAGGTGCTCAGCAAGTCCTTGCCGAGTGAACTGACCGGAACAGAGAGGCCGACAGCACCCAGCGCCCTGACGCACACGGCCGGTGCCCCCGGGCGGCGGGGCTACCACTGAACAGATGCAGGGCCTGCAGCCAGCGTGTCTTGGCTCCTGCCGTACAGGCCTGCACGCCACCATCACCGGGTCTCCCCCAGCCCGGGGTTCACGCTGTGTGACCACAAGACCGCGGTTGCATCCCTCTCAGCTCTGCCTGGCCTTCCACTCCTCTGAAGGACTTCCCACGCACAAGCCCCTCGTGTACCAACTTTGCCGAGACTGTGATGGGACTTCCCTCTTTAACTCTGATTTGACTGAACGCTGCCGTCGGTATTTTACCATGAGTCTGCAAGTCCTGGTCATCCAACTGGCGACATTTCCCCAAAGTTGGACATTTACGTTTGTGCCCGTTTCCCTCCCCGACAGACAGGGCTTCGACGGACACAGCTCCTGCGTAAGGTTTTGTGCTCGTGGTAAATTACTGCCACAGACCCAGTTCCCAGAAGGGGGTCCACGGAATAGAAATTTCTGTGGCTCTTGCCACACAGTGTCACGTTGTTTCCCAGAGGGGATGCAATGCTCAGCCGAGGACAGCCACGGAGGGCCACCACCACACCTTCCCAGGTCCCACTGCAGCAGCTTCAGGAGAGAGATGGTGCCGGGTGACATGGGGAAGGATCCCATCAGCACTTAAATAAGGCCCCCAGCAGAGGCATGAAGCCACGGCTGTGGGCAAGGCTGTGCGTAACACTGCAAGTGGAAGCCCTGGGCGTGGGCCCCGGACCAGCACGCCACTCCAGCCGTCCCCCCGGGCCCTGGCCAGCCAGGTGGCCTTTCGGGTCTTGCGTTCCTGACCAGTAGAGCGGGGGTCACTGCAAGCCAGTCCTGTCCACTTGCTGGAGTTGTAGTGAGAATCAGTCAAGGAAAAAGTGTGGCAGAATCTGGGAAATGCCAGCTAAAGCAGCCGCCCCTCCCAAGAGGCACAGGTAAGGGCCTGGCGCTGCCATCTGTCCCCAGTCTCCCCACACAGTGACGGCAGCTCTGGGCCCCAGTGCCACCAGGAGCTAGGCAGGGTCAAGGGGCCCCCTGCCATGCCCAGCCCCTAACAGGGGCAGAAGTGGAGACCAACAGGAGCCCCCCAATCCTGTGTGTGCTGGGGGCAGGGCCGGACGCGGGGATGGGGGGAGAGTGTGTGGCCACTCCCTCAGGTTCCCAGCCCGCAAACCAGGCCCCAGCCCCAAGGGGAGCTGGGCTGCTGGGGGGCAGTAGCCCCAGGCCTGGCACTAGGGAGTGAATGGTTCAGGAGGGCAGGCTTCTACCTACACCCTGGGAAGACCAGGAAGGGCTTCAAGGGAGGAGGTGACATCACAGTGGGCTTTGGTGAAGGGGAGAAGTTTCAATCTGGGCCAGAAAGCGGCTGCACCAACCGGGGCTCCCCCCTTTCAGGCAGTGTAGGCTCCGTGAAGCGGGGCCTTTCCCACCAGGTTCAAGGCCGAGTCCCCAAAGAACGAGTGAACGGCTGGATGTTCTGAACACTGGCCTGGGCTCCTACCACTGCTGGCCCGAGGGCCATGGCGCCCATCCCACAGGGCCAGTGCATTCCTGCACAGGGCGCCCACAGGTGGGGGTCCCAGGCGGCACCTCTCAGCGCTGGGCTGGGTCCTGCTTTCCTGGGCTACTCCCCGTTCCCAGGGGCCCACGCTGAATGGCAGGAAACAGCCTTCCTCAGGAGGGCTGAGGAGATCCATTGTGTCCCTGAGAGGGCAGGGCCGCGGAGCAGGTGGGGGCAGCAGGATCCAGGTTCTCACTCAGCCTTCTGAGAGCTGGAGAAAAACAATCCTGATCCGAGAGCCCTGAGTCTTTGCACGTGCTGGGCCCTGCAAGCCCTTTCTGCCCGCCCCCCACGCCTGGGCCTGGGAAACCCGTTTTCCTCCAAGCCTGGGTCAGGCCGTCTCCCTCCGCTGAGCAGCCCCGTCCCACACACCTAGGAGGATGCCCCTCTGCTAGGCGCTGCTCATCTCCGTGACGACTGAGGTGTCCACCTCCGCACAGACTGGGTACCCGCGGAGGGTCTGCGGAGACTCGGGCTGCCCGGGTTTGAATCCCCGCTCCACCTCCTATCGGTGGCATGACCCTTGCCAAGTAACTTTATCTGCCTCTGTTTCCTTGCTGGAAAATAAAGACAACCACAGGACCTACTTCACAGGCTTGTCTCCCACCCCCCACATTTAGAAAGCGTATTTTTGAATTATGAACTAGTTCCCAAATACAGTTCCCTCTGGGAGGGGTGGCTCCGCCCCGGGGTCCGGGCAGCTGCAGCACCCTCAGCCTGCCCAGCACAACCTCTTGCCTCAGCCTGTCCTCCAGGGTCACGAAGAGGACAAGTGCTGTGGGCCCACACTGGGGCCCCTTCCCAGCTGCCTGACTTTAAGCAAAAACTCCCCTTCTTGGCAGCCTCACCCATAGCCATCTTCTCCCCCACAAACCACCAGGTTCCTGGCCTCCTGCCCATCATACCCACCACCTAACCCACACGACACACAGCTGTTGGGAGAGGATCATCTTTCTAAGGCTCCCACCTGGATAATGAGGTGGCTCCACAGCCACCTCGCAGGAAGAAAGCCTCTCCAGGCCTCTGCCACCTGACCCTGTTCACCCTCCTGTGATGGGCTGCACTGCAGACCCAAAAATTCATATGCTAAACTCCCAAACCCCAGGACCCCAGAATGTAACTGTAGGACCTTCATAAAGAGGGGATTATGCATGTTCATCGCAGCACTGTTCTCAGTGGCCAGAA